>JANRGW010034092.1:12841-36518 GCA_024733675.1 Psilopsiagon aymara | reverse complement strand
CTCTTCCCTGGCAGAGCATGAGGCTCCAAAAGTCCTTGGCCAGACCAAACATCACTAAGCCATAACTAAAAACATTGCTGTTATCAGCGCTGTTCTCAGGCCACAAGTCAAAAACACAGAGCTGCACCAGCTACCAGAATGGAGAAAAATGACTGCTACTGCTGAACCCAGGACTCATGTATTGAACAAGTCAGAGTGGATTAGGTTGAAGTGAAACAACAGGCAAAATTGAAGTTTTGTCCCCTCTTACCATCTAACTGCACATCTGACTTCCTCAGAGAAGAATTTCCACTAATGTCAGCTTGATAAGCCAAATTGGTGTTTGCTTTGGTATTTCTAAAAGGCTATGTAGGCTTTCAGACAGCTCCCTGAAGCAGTTTGTGCAGTCCAGTCATTCAGAGTGGTTTGTTAGATATCACAATCATAAATACAGCATGTCTTACATGAAATTTCACTTGACTGCTACCATTTGACTTTGCCAAAGAGTAGAAGCACACAGATGGTGAGTTATGATGAGTTACTATGCCTCAAATGAAGAGAAATCACTTCTCAGAATACGCTAACTTAAAAATTGGAATAGTATGAGATTACTGGGGGTCTACGATGTAAGATTGCTGTGCCATCATGTGGTAGAATATCAGTCAGTTCTGGAACAGAAGCCAAATGCCTGCTCTAATATGGCATGGTACATGAATCCTGAAAGGCAATGGATATTAGTTTTGCAACACTTAGGTACTGCTGCTCAAGAGATTCCAGAATGCTCAGTTTAAACTTTGTGAGACTGAGCTCACATCTATCTACATCCCGCAAACAGATTTAATTTATGTAACTTTGCTAATGCTGTAGAAAGTGATGGTAGAGCAAGAAACTGAATCCTGATTACTGAAAGCAGCAGGCATGCTAGTGCTGGATCATCAGTCCACCCACTATTGATATTCATTAAGGCCACCACCATTCACACTGTGATGCACTGTGCAATGCTGATAGATCCCTTGGTAAAATGGAAATAGTGCAGGTGCTCATCAGTGTAAGAAAGGGTGGTAGAAGAGTGTTTTTAAAACATTATCAAATTCTGCAATTTGTAAATAGGAGACTTATTGTTTCTGAGTTCAGCTCAGGAGAAATCCAAGCTTATAGTTGAGGATGGTTTTTCTTGTCCTGTTTGTCATCTCTTCTATAGGACTCTTTTTTTGTTGCTATGGTTGCTCAATTCCTCAGCAAATTTGGATCCAGCAATAGTTTCCATTGTGAAATAAAACAAACCTTGTCCCCCATCCCCTCTTCTTGAGCCAAATCCCTAATAAGAATGTTAGTAGCCTGGATGTTTTATAGAAGTGCATGCATTGAAAACATTCTCAAATATCCTGGTGCCTAAAGCTTTCGATAATCTATTCGCCAATGTTTCAAAAGTTTCTCCTTAGGCCTTACATGTACCTACGGATAATGTGTTCAGATTTATGTAACTTACCTTCTTTCAGAAACAAATATACTGGTCTATTTTCTGAGTATTTCTGCATGTTCTTACAACAGACTTGGCATGTGTGGAAACCAGAAGCACCTTCACAAGTTTTTTTCACAACCTTCAGATATCATTCTAGGTGGGAGAGACTAGTTAGGAACTCCTGCAGAGTTCCCAAAGCCCATTCTCTCTTTAGATCAGTTTCAGATTTGGTTAGTGGTGATGCTGTTTCCTTTATAGAGGACAGAACTTTGTCCAGTAATTTACCACTTCAAAAATCTGACTGGCCTTCAGATACTACTGATTTTTCAGATACTACTGATTACTTTTCAGATAGTGCTGATACTAAATGCTGCACACTTGAAAACTGCACGTCACATTATCAATCTCCTGAAGTAGCTAGGAAAAAAATTACGTGCAGTTAAGAAAAATGTATTTTCAAATATCAACAGAACTGTCATTCTTATTTCATAATATTACTATTACTGGCAAAGTTTCACCAGTTACTACTTTGTATTTAGTTCATTTACTTTTAATGACTACAAGGTCTTAAGTAAACCAAAAAAATAAGGATACCTGCTAAGACTACAACAAGAAATGCCCAGTACAGTCTTTAGGGAAAATTTGTGTCTTTCACAGACTCTCTTAAAGACAGAATCAATTTTTCTTTTTTCTGCCTCTCTGCCAATCAGCCATTTTTGCACAACTCCCTTAAGTAATACCAAGCTATTTGGTACTGAGGTTTCCCTCAGTCAGCAGTTCTGACTTACTAATCGAGTCAGCTTTCTTGTTTTTGGTATGTTTAGCTCCTGTGTTTCAATTATTCCCTCATCATTTTACTTTCTGTCTACTCCTCTGCCATGCTTTTGATAAAGTAAAGAGTCTTGTGAGGGTAGAAAGCCACTGAATCATCTTGCACAGTAACGATGGATCTGGATACCTGCCACCAGAGCAAAATGTCACTAGATTTAATTGAGAGAGCTATATTTAAGAGAGAGAATACTTTTAATTAAGAGACTGTACTTAAACTAAAAGGCTTTATATATGTTTACAACTTCCTGGCATTGCTGCTGAAGGAGAGACATTTGTGAACCTGAAGAGTTATAATAAATCTGCTCTCTCCCTTCCCCCTCCACCCCCCTTTTTATTTTCTTCAGAAGTGTGTGACAGAGAAAACTGCTGCCCTAGCTGGAGATTAAAGATGAACAAGTGAGTGAAACAGATATATTAGTCTGGTGGGTAGACTAAAGCATTATCAAGATCTGCATGCTCTATGATTTCAATGGAATAATTGCCCCTACATGTATGAAAAGACAATATACACTGAGTACAATCAGGTTATATAGTAAGGCACACCAGAAAAAGCAGATTGATCATGAATCAGACCTTGAAATAATGGTGCCTCAATTAGTATTCAAGGTACCATTCATTTCCCTTGCCTCAGTTAAGTAAAAAACTGAAAAAAAGAACATTTAAAGAAAGGCAAAATACAACCAGTGCAAGAAAAAAACACTCTGAGCTTGTTAGAAACCAGACTCTTCTCCCTTGGAATAGTTTAGAAATGTAAAATGTCACTACGCTATGTACTTTATTTCATATTTTTGGCTGTTGATTTTGAGAAAAGAAATACAGAAGGACTGGGAAAACAAGAACTGCAGTAAAGAGTAAAGAGCTGAATTTTGCATGCTAAAAATATCAAATGAA
This sequence comes from Psilopsiagon aymara, assembly GCA_024733675.1. NCBI lineage: Eukaryota > Metazoa > Chordata > Aves > Psittaciformes > Psittacidae > Psilopsiagon > Psilopsiagon aymara. The sequence goes on along the minus strand of JANRGW010034092.1, from coordinate 33,355 downwards.
GATGAAATATTCTATTTTATGCCATTTTTTATTTTTTTTTTTAATATATCTGACAGAACAAGGATTGTCTTCAAAAAATAAAGATGTTGTGAAGATGTTTTTCACATATTTTGAACTGCTGGAGATTTCCAAAGCTTGCTTATATTACAGAAAACATGAAATATTTGACTTTTCTTCCAAAATTGTCTACAGTTTTCACCTGTTCAATAGCTGGTACATTTTGTGTTGACCCAGATCTCCAAAGTTGCAGCATCTTGCACCACCAAAGGTTGTGCTGCCTTGTAAAGCACAATGTTAGCAAATACCTGTTTGCTTTCCTTGCTTCAGTGGTAGGTGAGGCTTGACAGTACCATCAGCTGCCTTTGGAACTAGCCAAATGTGCTCTTATCAGAGCCTCTTTCCTACTAATCGATGCCATTTTTGTGTCTCATATCTCCAGTTTCATGACTTCTCAGCTGCAAATGAACTGATTTACAGTACTTCACATCCTCCTGTTTTCAGCCTCTACTTTTTCATTTCTAGATTTGCTATGGGTCAGTCCTAAATACTTAGTACTTGGTAGACTTACTACAACCAAATATTAAAAAGATGCTCCTTCTTATGTCTTGAGGTTAAAAATCATGCACGTTAAGTGCAATGCATACTCTGCAGTTTGCCATCCAGTTCTGAGTTTTTTAAGTTCTTTTGTAAATTTACAGTTTTAGTGAACATTGTTTGCTACTCAGACTTGAAAAACTGACATTATCATGCTGTTAAATACCTCAAAAGGCCACCTAATATCAAGAAAATGCACAATCAGTTTGTAATGTCTGCTGAAAAACTAATACTGGTTTTACTGATAATATTCCTATGTGTCCACTTGTGTGTAGCCAAATGACAACTGAGTACACTTTCAGTTATATACATGAAGCTTTTCATGGTAACACATTCGTTCTTGTACTGGAAAGGATAGCTAGGACTGTCAATAAGATTTGCTCAAATATATACCAAATGCTAACTTCAAGCAAGTTTATATCTAGGTTAGAAAATTCACAAGCAATTAAATCTTCCACCTTTACAATCTGTCCCACAAATGTTCAAATTATCAAAAGTTTCTTCTTCACTCACCCAATTAAGAAAGTAACTAATCTTCATGTTTGACCCTGGAATACTGCCAGAACTTGGTCATTTCTCCCCTCCAAGAATTTTATTTTGAGCAGAAATGCCTTAGTCTTACAGTACTGTGTGTTGCTGCTCTTCTTCCCCTGCACCAAATGAGCTTATTAAAATCTCAGTTTTGTTTTGCATTTGTCCTGGTTTTGGCTGGGATAGACAGTGATATTTTACCAAAAAGCAGCCCATGAGTATTTTAAGAACCTAATAAAAAAGGCATGATATAAAGAGGTTATGGTGGCAGCCTAGAAACTTAAGTGGCTCTATCACCATCCCAACCTCCCCGACTCCATTTATTCTGAAATTAATGTTTGCATCTCACTTGCATGACAGAAACAATCATGAGTTACTAGCCTTGAATTGCATGTGCACCTTTCCCTGTGGTGTCCATGAAGTTCTTATTTCTCAGTGCTTAGCTGATGAGGAAATTTGCAAGCCTCTCACAAGAATCCAAGTCAAGAGAACAGGCTTCCTAGAGAGACGGTTGGTGCCTCAAGCCTGTCATTGTTTAAAAGGCATTTAGATAGTGTCTTTAATAACATGCTTTAACTTCTGGTTAGCCCAGAACTGAGCAGTCAGATGTCTATATGATCACTGTTGTAATTTCAAACTGAAATAGTCTATTATTTTCTACTCTAGTTTAAGAGTGTGAGCTTCTTTCAGAGACCATAATGGCTCTGGTTCCTTGCTCCCTGCAGGACTCAACACCTGTCTTTTCTTCCTTCTTTCAGAAGTGTCCCCCAAGTTTCCTCATATGCACTGGAAATATCCAATGTTCATTCAGTCCCTTCAGGACACTTACTGGTGATTTTTTAATGTATGGAGATAAAGTTTTGTTATATTCAGACACAGCTTTGCTGATGCGAGAGATTTCAGGTTCTGTAACACACGAGCTCCTTTTGGTACTCCTTTGCCTCACTGTCTCATTCCAAACCTCCCTTCAGTAGAAAATTTTGATACCATATTTTACATAGTTTTCCTTCTTTAATTATAAATCAATGTAATTACAACTTTTTCTGCACTCTATTCTCTGCTGGTGTAAATCAAGACAATGTCACTGATCTGACAAAAAAAAAACAGCAGAGTGAAAAAAAAACCACTTAAGTCTTTACTTCCAATTATCAGTTCTGGGTTTGTTTTTTTTGTTAGAAAAGCAGTCTACGCAAACGAGGATTGTGGAGCAGGTAAAATACAAGCCAATAGCTATATTTCACAACACTGCAGTTCATTAGACAATACTAAAACCTCTTCAGAGACATGAATTTCTTGTTCAGGGTAGCTTAGCTGTGTTATGTGTTTGATTTTACTGAATAGTGTTATATTCCTATATATTCAATCCTGGTACAGATGTTTGACTGGGGTAAATCAGCATAATATTATTGACTCCAAGTGAGCTGATTCAAATCTCAGGTTGGTTTGCATTTTTTGCCAAAGAGAAAAAGTGATTATTTTAAGAGCTTGTTTATAAAGGAAATTATAAAAGGGTAATGGCTACAGATGTGAAACTCATGCTTTTTAGATAGAAGCACCATGCTAATTCTTAAAGCATGCTACTTTCATTTCTAATTTCCAAGGCACTATACATTTTTCTCTCTCTGTTGTGTACATTTCCTTCTAAGAGCTGGTTTCATGTGAATCTTTCGGAAGGAGACCAGAGATGAAATAGTGACTGCCACTGCATTCAAATCAATTGCAAGCAGAGTCCAAGCAGCTTTGAAAGGAGAACAACAGTTCTTGCAGTCTGCTGCCTCTCCTGCCTGCTAGTCAGCACACACACACATGTTCTGCCTTTGTCTTTAGGGAGTAGACAAATATCATTATTTCAAGTTTCCAATATAATTAGGGCAAAATGATGGGCTGATCAAGACTGAAAGACTAAATCAAATATGCTGCTGACACTTTTTCCATTGTTATCCCCTTTTCTTCATAATTAACTTCTTGAGTTATTTACAAAGCTGGACATCATCTTACCATTTGTGCACTTACCTAATGATGGCTTTATCTGTCCCATGTTCCTCCAGACTGTAGGTGTTGAAAATATCTTGAACATCAAAAGGCATGTTATAAACAAGATTTTTGGCATCCATTTTTTCCTTTTGCTAGCTAAGTGAGGCAAAGAGATTGGTTTGATACAATTTGCCCCTGAGAAAGCCAGGCTGGCTATTTTCTTGGTGCTCATAGATGTATTGATTAGTAATTTCCTCCCCAGTGATGAATTTTAAATTTACTCTGATCACTCTTAACTTTTCTCTGCTTTATGATGTTAAAAAGTTACTAATTTTTATATTTTCTGTTATTTTGCACTGTGAAGACCACCCCCATCTTTCATCAAATATTAAAATAATCTTTCAGAGGCTGCTTCATCTTTTTCTTTGAGCATTCTGTGAGTCTCACCATGTCCTGTCGTACATAAATGTTCATAATCCTTGTTTTGCCAGATGTATTTTCTGGAGCCATAATCAATTATTATAGGAACACATACACACACCCCACCAGACCCATCACTGAATTGTATTCACTGTCAACTAAAAGACTATATTTTATTTATCTTTTAAATCAAAAGTATTTGCAGGCTTTGCATCCTGTGTCTCTGTCCTTTGTAACTTTTTTTTTTTCCTCAACTTTTTCTTTTGGTTTCATTTCTAAATGTCTATGCTAATTTTTCATAATTATCTCAGCCATCTTTTCTTGCATCCGAAAGTTTTGCAACTTTTTTTTTTATTTTTACTTCAGGTAAAATTTTTTTATTTTTACTTCAGGTAAAATAGTCAATATTCAATAATATTCAACAGACAATACTTCATTTGCATTTTCCAGTCTCAAAGTATGCTGATATGTGTGAGATAGGCTAAAATTTCATAATCTCTGAATTTTCAAAATTAGGACTTTGTGCAAAATTGTGTGGTGCCTTGTGGACTTAACATTGCCATGGATCTTGCCAGCCATTTATGTATCCAAATAAACAGTGTCTAAAATCTAAAATAAATCTACATTTTCCAGTAACAATCACAACAGACACTGGTATCAGTCAAAACTCAGTTTATTCATAGAAATGTTCTTGATGTCTCTGGTGAAATTTCTCCAAGCAGCAAGGTCTGACAAATTAATTAACACTTTCTTCTTCAGACCTGTGGGGTAGTGAAGTTACATGATGTTTGTACATAAGCAAAAAGCTGCAAAAAGCTGAAGTAAGAAGTTCTCCACAGAAACAGGCAAATGATAAAGAGGATCAAAAGGCACATTCTGAGATATTCTGAGGATGAAAAGACATATTCAACCCTCACAAACACACTCAAAAGATGAAAACACAGTTATTCTGAAATTGACCAAGTTTGTGACCTGTTAAAAGTTCTTGCACAGGGTTTAATAACCATTTTGGTTTACAAACATTATATCTGGCTGGAACTGAAAGAGGGGATGGACCTTCCTGTACCTTCCTGGATCTTCATGTACAGCCTTCCTGTACATGTAGATGACTGCTGCAGATGAGGATGAAGGAACATATAGCTATCTTGGAAGGAAATTAAAACTAAATTAAATTAAAGTGACTGTCCCCTTATGCTGGAAGTCCTCACAGATGCTACTCCTCAGTCTCCCACAGAAGGAAGTTTATGAAGAAGGTCAGGGGTGTCTTCCACAAAAAGAATTCCCAACTAAATAAGAAAGAACAAAAGTTGGGATATAAATTCCTAGCTGTGGGGGGACTGATCCCAAGCTGAGGGACTGCGTTCTTAAGAAGTATGGAACATGGAATAAAGAAAGCACTGATTATATCTATCTTTGAAATGCAGAATTTGAGCCCCAACTTCTATTTTGTCAGTTTTGGTGCATCATTTTTGATCCCTGATTTGCACACAGAGATTACACACTGTCATATTGGCCCTACCCCTACATTGTGGAACAATGACAAAGAAAGTTTTTTAAGAGGCTATTGCAAGAATATTCACCAAATTGCTTCTGTGACAGCTTTCCTACAGTATTTAGAAAAACAATGGAATTGCCTACCTTTCATAGAATCATAGAATAATTAGGGTTGGAAAGATCATCTAGTTCATCCCCCCCTGCCATGGGCAGGGACACCTCCCACTAAACTATATCACCCAAGGCTATGTCCAATCGGCCTTGAACGCCGCCAGCGATGGAGCATTCATAACTTCCCTGGGCAACCCATTCCAGTGCCTCACCACCCTTACAGTAAAAAATTTCTTCCTCATATCCAATTTAAACTTCCCCTATTTAAGTTTAAACCTGCTACTCCTTGTCCTCTCACTACAGTCCCTAATGAAGAGTCCCTCCCCACCATCCCTGTAGGCCCTCTTCAGGTATTGGAAGGCTGCTATGAGGTCTCCATGCAGCCTTCTCTCCTCCAGGCTGAACAGCCCCAACTTTCTCATCCTATCTTCATATGGGAGGTGCTCCAGTCCCCTGACCATCCTCATGGCCCTCCTCTGGACTTGTTCTGACAGTTCCATGTCCTTTTTGTTGAGGACACCAGAACTGCACACAATAGTATAACCACATTTTAAGTCAGCTATTTCTGAATCAAGCACTTTGTATCAGAAGATACCAAAATTAAGGAGTTTGCTCTTCTGGTTATTCTAGAATTCTATGTGCCATCAGATCCAGAGCAGATGTGCTTGTTTTACTGTTTGTGATGTGCAGGCTTTTTAGAAGTAACAGTAACACTGGCTCCTGTTTTAAACAGGAAACAATTTTAACTTTTCCAGAACAGATTTAACACCATCATCCATACCACCAACAGTGATCATCCTAAATGACTGACAAGTAACTCAGGACCAGTGCCTGCCTCTCCTTCAACTTCTGTCCTCCATCCTCCTGTATGAAAGGTATGTAATTCCAATCCAAATCAAAAAATACTGTGAAAAATTCAAAAAGCTTAGCTTTGACATGCTATCAACTACATGTTAAAAGAGTAACTGTATATAAAAAAAAATGCACTATAATGTGCATTAGGGTCAAAAGTTAGCCAGTCTTCCTCTAATAAGCTTCCACTAAAAGCTTGGTAATGAAAGCCTTATGTCATAATAACTTACTGAAAGGAAAATTTCAAAACAATTACTTTTGAAAAAGGTTTCTAGTTAAAGCCTCAGGAGTTACCACTTGTAAAGAGCTTTTTCTTGATGATGTGTAGTGTTCCATCAACAGTGCTTATTTGACAAGGGTGGGAAGACAATAAATTGTTACTCTCACCTTTTGAAAACAGCAGCTTCGGTTTTAGCATCTACAGCAAGGCTCAGTGTCTCCTTCATGCTGCCGTTCATTACTGGTTCAGTTACCTTGTCTGAATTTTGTATACCACCCTCTCCATCTGATCTGGCCTCCATGGCAACACCTCCTATGGTCTCTAGGTGTGTCCTTACTTATTGAAGCATTGCCAGTCTCTGTCTTTGCATGATTTACATCAGCCATTCAGTAAAGATGCATTGAACTATGACAATAAAGGCACAACTGTTATTTGACAGTGTTGGTGTTTCAGATATCTTTATTTTCTAATGTTCATGAAAAAGGAATATGGGCACTGTTCCTGGCCATAGATACTTCCTATTTAAATAGTCAAAATACACAGACATGCTGAGTTACTTCTGAAAACTGCATAAACTTTTACTGATGTATAAACCACCAATAAATGGCATGATTCATAAATCACTTCCCCCCCCCCCCCAAATTCCAGTATTCTATTTTCATCCTATATGCTGCTGAAAGCAATATCAAATCATAAACCTTGGAGTGGAGCAGCTGAGCAGCAATAAGTATTGCAAGTAGAGTGTCAAAAAAACTGCTGAATTAAAGTGAAAGACTCCAAACTAGAAAAAAACTCTCTCCCCTTTTTGTAGACCAACCACAGTCCAATAACATGGAGGCTAAAATCCTCCCTAACACACTGAAGTTCTTTCTTTTTTTTCATTGCTCTTTCCTTTTTGATGCTCCATCCATTCAAGCAACTGTCCTTGAATTCTGCAACAGAAACTTAGACAAAATAAGACTTGATAATAATTCTAGTATCAGAGCTCTCTCTAGTGGTCACTGTGCGACCTCAATATCTATTATTCATCCTGGCTAAATAAAAGCTGGAGTAAGTACTTCTCAAATGGGACATCAGTAAATTCTTCCTGTTGTGACACCCATTAGAGAAATCTTATGCAGATGGAGGTGTGTAGGGTATGAATATATGGGTATGAAGAGAAGGACAGTGGATTCTCAGTTGAGTTGGGACCTTGGACTTTGGCCAGATGAGAAAGGGATATAATCATCCTACCACCAGCTGCTTAAGCTAATCAAAAGGGAAGACAGACAAATCGAGTGAGGGGTTCACCATCTTTCACCTCCATTCTGCTGAAGACTGCTGTTTCTAACAGTCAAACTAACAGATAAGAAGGTTTGATGAGTCCATAGCTGACTCAGGGCTGACCATTTATTTTAAACAATTATATTAGTACTTTTACTCTACCACTTCCCACTTTGCATTGAAAGAGCTGAAGGATCAACCAGCTTTCCTTCTGTTGTGTTTTGCTGGCTGTCACAGGAGGAGTGGATAGAGAGGCTGCAGTATAAACTTCAGTATAAGTTTGGTCAAGGTTGGTTGGTTTGTCAGTATCCCAACACAAGTAACTGAAGCTGTATAATTTTTCATTTTCAGTCTGTTTCCAAATGACAAAAAGCTGCTTTGAAGGAAAAGAGAAGCTACAAAATATGTCAGTTTGTGTAGAGCTGTACAAGAGCGTGTTCTGCTTATGCAGAAGGAAAGTATGGTGGTTCCACTTGACAGCAAAATTTTGACTTCCTCTCTTCTGCAGAGGAGAGGTTCTTCATGAGTGAGGTTGAGCAGCCTTCTGTCCCTTTATCTCATGTCAGTCAATATTAATGACCGCCTCACTGAGTCGTTGAAAAACTGTCTAAGGAAAATGCAAAAATAAGTATTTTATGATTTGCTTGGAGTCTCAAGATGAAAAAGCACAGCAGAGCATAAATGACGAATCTGCAACTCACTTTAGCAATTCATTTATACATTACCATAGTGGCCACAAAGATCCAAGCCCTTACAAAATATTTCTGAAGGCATATCCCATGTTCATTAAGCTTGCAGCATAGAAACTTACATGGGAAAGAATACACTGGCATCAAGAAGGATAAAAGTAACACACAGTTAATACAAGAGTTGACTCAGTTTGCGTTTAACAATTAGAAGCATCATAAAATGGTTGTTAAATGAGATGGAAATATAGTAGCCCGCACATGAGTCCAGGGAAGTTGTTCCTTTGTATGAAAGTATATCAAACTTGACAAAAATTATTTACCAATTTTTTGAGAATTAGGTGGTAATAAAAGATTGAAAGTCCTCTAAATATCAGAGAATGGACATTTAATGCCTAGAGTTAAGGAATCCAGTCTCAATTGCAACTGCATCATCTACCTGGAGTTACACAATCTTTATACAGACAAACACCTGTGGTCCATAAGCCAGCATTATACCTCTGTGGCAAGAAAGGCCAATAGCATCCTGCATTTAGAATAATGTTGCCAGGAGGTCAAAGGAAGCAATCTTTCACCTCTATTCAGCACTGATGATGCCATACCTGGAGCCCTATAAATAGTTCTGGGCTCTTTAATGCAAAAGAGATGAGGACATAGTGGAGAGAATCCAATAAAGTACCATGGAAATGGTTAAGGAATTGGAGCATCTTTCATATGAAGAAATGGTGGGAGAACTGGGCCTGTTCAGCCTGGAGAACAGAAGACTCAGAGGGATCTTATTAATGCATGTGAACACCTGAACAGAGGGTACATGGAAGAGAGATCCAGGGTTTTTTTCAGTGATGCCCAGTGACAGGACCAGAGATGATGGGCAAAAACTAAAACACAGGAGGCTCTCTTTAAACATCAAGAAACATGTTTTCACCAAGAGGGTGACCAAACACTGACACAGATTACCCAAGGAGGTTCTGGAGTCTCCCAGTTTTGAGATATTCAAAAGCCAACTGCACATAGCCCTAGCCAACCTGCTCCAGCTGACCTTGCTTGAGCAGGGTGGTTGAACAAGCTGATCTTTAGAGGTCCCTTGCAACACTAACCATTCTCTGATTCTGTGATTCTGATTGTGAAAGATGAAGCCATTAATTTGGAAGCACAGTTAAGAGGCATGCAAATGTCTTACCTAAAATTAGTTTGATGATCAGTGTATATACAGTTCCTCAGACAGCAATATGGGCATGAATTCTAAAAACTTGTTCTCCACCTCTTCTGACTCAAAAAAAGACTGAAATAATAAACACAATCAAAATTTGCAGTTAAGATTATATCAATAAATTCAGATTACCAAATTAATATGGTATCATTAAATCAGAGTTCACCTTTCATTGACCAGATATGTGGAGCTTTCGGCATGTTTCTAACCACAGCAATATTCTGACCTAGTCAGAAAAGATGTAAAGGATGAAGGCAGATGTCCTTCCTATCCTTTGGAAAGAGCAATTCTTGTTTTAAAACTTTCACAAAAACTTGGCACGATGGAAGCATCTCAATCCCATAGTACCTAGGAACAGTGACTCCTTCATGCGCTGCCTTTCAGTCCCCCTGCTGATGGGTTCTATTGCACATAACCATCCTATCATCTGATACAGCATCATGGATTCTTTCTGCAAATCTAACATCAAAGGTATGGCAAAGTAAAAATATACAAGGCCTGCTTCAACTGGTTATTTTGTATTTTCAGAGAGCTTATTGACCAGCATAATTTTGTACTGATTGCATGAAGCAATTGCTACACCAACACAGATATCGATACACAAAAAATAAAGAGGTATCATAGTGGAAGATGTCCTCTGAAAAATAGGAAGCATTATTTTCTGCTGGGTTTAACAGGATTTACCTTCAAAATCTGGGGTTTAATTTCCTTTTTCTTTTTTTCTTTTTTCCTTTTTTTTTTCTTTTTCATTTTCTCTTTTTTTTCTCCCTCCTCCTCTTCCTTTTATTTTTTGACAGTGGTAGCCTGGCACGGCTTGGAACATAGCCATAGTCTCTTGTTGCACTACCAAGTGACCTGGCTAGTAACTCCAGTCTTTTATATCTTCTTCTGCGTAGTTTACCTAATAGAAATAGGGAACAGTACATAGTCTATTAAAGCATTTGAATGAATGCCTCTTTCATCATAAGAGGCATTCCTTCCACCAGAAGTGGGCTGCTTCACTGGATTTAAAAGTTCTTCTTGCTAGGCAGACCAGGAGAAAAGCTACTTTTTGCCTGCTGCATTCTTTAGCACCTTCTCCTGGACTGAAACATTTCCGGTGAGCTGCACACTGTTGCAGCATTGAGCTAGTTGAGCTGTTAGTCTCTGATACCAACTAGCAAGGTGGAATCACACTTTAAATTCCTGAATTTCATGTAAGAAGGGAAAGTCTAATGTATGAACATACCAGTCTGGTCCCTGGAGGCTTGCTACAGTTACATGGCCAAAGGCTGATACATCTTCCTTCCAGCAGATGATAGAATTTCCTTATCCACTGGGCTAAATATGGGGACAAGAGCTTCCTCCCTAAGACAAAAGCAGGTTTGTGGTTTTATGTGGGTTGTTGTGTTTTGTTTTGTTTTGTTTTGGTGTGGGGTTTTTTTTGTTTGTTTTGGGTTTTTTTTTGTGGTTTTTTTGTTTTTTTGTTTTTGTTTTTTTTTGTGTGTTTTTTTTTGTTGTTGTTTTTTTGGTTGGTTGGGGTTTTTTTTGTTTTTTTTTGTTTTTTTTTTTTTTTTTTTTTTGTTTTTTTTTTTTTTTTTTTGGTTTGGTTTGGTTGTTTTTTTTGTTTTTGTTTTTGGTTTTTTGTTTTTTTTTTTTTCCCTGGTGGAAATTGCTGCTCTTTATGTAGCTGCAGACCTCATTTAGGGTTTTCACCATCATCCATCCAGTGTCCTTAGATCTAGCAAACCGTTTCTTTTATCATCCTGATTTTGGTCTACTTATCTAAAACCTTCTTATGAGATACAGAGAGGGTCTGCAAAGTTTTTCTCTGCTTCAACTTTTGCCGCAACCTGTTCAGGATACTGATGGCAATGCCATAAATGACAAAACTGTATAATCTCTTCTCTTGCAGTTTTTCAATAGGAGCTTGCTATTGCTGGGGACTGGTATTAGGCTGAAGTGTGCTGTCTTATGCATTTATTTCTGAATAATATTGCAGACTTTAGACTCCCCAAATGAAAGCTTTGCTGCATGTGAGTAATCCATACTGTATACCTTCATGCCTAAAGGCCTTAAGAGGTAGGAGCTAAGACTTCTCCTTTCTTCTCCCAGTATGCCAGGCAAACGGTTTTCTATAATCTCTCTGGGGAGTTTATGTAGCTGATTAATATGATTGATGGGGAGGGAGGGTGGATTTTAGCTATCAGGTCACAACTATGAATGTTCTTCTGGCCAATTCTTCTGTATAGAACATCCATTAATATGGTTTGTTACAGAATAGACACCATGGAACAGAATGAGCAGTTTCCCTCCAAAAATCTAAAGCATCAAAAAAAACCCAACTACCATTGTTGAATTCCAGTTTCTGGCAACAATGCTAAGCATTTTTTTGCAAACTGTATTCTATTATATTTATGGCCATGGAACAGGTTTTTATGCTGGCTTCAGCTGCTATCAGCTGAAAAATTATAAAGATCGTTCCATCTATTCTTTTTTTCAGATCAATTTGAGGTGGCCACTCAGCAATAAACTGAGTTTCAAAATAAATCTTATTTCTTCCTTTTTAAAGATCCCTTCCCACTCTTCTTAAACAATGACACCAACTATTTTAATCTATCCATTCTAAATAATTTGACTCATACGGGTAATGGATAATCCCTAGAAATTTAACAGTACTTGGATCTTAATTACCAAGAAAGCCACTGTATGAATTAGACTGGAATACTTTGAAGAGGAATTATCTACTATGCTTGACATGGTATGTAAGCCAAAAGGTTGACCTAATGGGAGCTTCCTTTGCATACAATGAAGAATGCAATAAGCATTTTTAACTCCTTTAAAAATCAGATCACAAGGATGCAAAATGCTTTGGAAAATCTACCCACACATTATTACAAATTATTTTGTTACTTAATACATCAGAATTTCTATTACAGTCTTTGTTAGCATAGGTGTCTGCACAAATCCTTAAACATCGCTTCTGTTTCATTGTGATTTCTCTTTACCTTTTGCTATTATGTTTTTTAATTTGTCAATGCATTGCTTAATTATTTCATCCTCAAATGGCTTCTTCACAGCATGTTTAAAAAAAACCCAAAAAAACAAAACAACCTCTCTCTACCAGTCCCTAATTTTTAATATCCTTATTTCTTTTTTAATAGTTGCTTCTGTACTGTCATTTTCTTTTTTGCCATTGCCATTAAAATATGTTGTGTTTTACTCAGTACAAGCAACATACGTCATGTTTATCTTATCCTTCACCAATCCACTGTCTGTAAGCATGATGGATCATACTTTTGTAACTGCAGACCAGGAAGCTAGGCATCTTTGTGACCTCAAAATACACAGAAAACATGACATTTAATTTATACAAATTTATGCTACTTGAATATATATCCATTTTTATTATTACACATAATGCTAATTAAAGACTCTGTCCTGTCCTGCACTGAGTCCCAAGGCTTGCAAAGCATTTGGATAATCCTGATAGCTGGCAGGGGACTAATCATATGGTGACATTGTGCCCCTAGAATCATAAAATGGTTAGGGCTGGAAAGCACCTTAAGATCATCTAGTTCCAGCCCTCTGCCATGGGCAGCAACATCTCCCACTAAACCATGCCACCCAAGGCTATGTCCAACTTGGCCTTGAACACAGCCAGCAATGGAGCATTCAAAACTTCCTTGGGCAACCCATTCCAGCTCCTCAACACCCTCACATGAAAGAACCTCTTCCTTACGTCTAACCTGAACTTCCCCTGCTTAAGTTTAAACCCAATACCCCTTGTCTTATCACTGCAGACCCTGATGAAAAGTCCCTCTCTAACATCCTTCTAGCCCCCCTTCAGATACTGGAAGACTGCTATGAGGTCTCCACTCAGCCTTTTCTTCTCCAGACAGAACAGACTCAGCTTTCTCATCCTGTCTTCATACAGGAGGTGCTCAAGCCCTCATCCTCCTTTTGGCCTTGTCACCTTCAGACACAGTTAAAACTTTGCTATTGAAACTAGTTTTCAGCTTTGACAGAAGCATCCATCTCTGTTTCCTTTACTGTCATTGTATGTATTGTAACAGGACTTGAAGGTCCAATAGATAGTCCTGCTATTCAGAGTCCAGTGCAAAATACAGTAATGTAAATCTATGTTCCACAGAGTGAAGGGGTTTGGCAGGAAGAACAGGAGGGAATGAAGCAGCTCAGATAGGAGGTATGACATGCAAAATCACAGACTTGAGCAAGAGAGGGAGGTTTATCTTTGTTCAGCCTAACAACAGACCTTCAGAAGAACAAGAGTTCTGCTGTGGCTGCCTTGCACATGACACAAAAATGAGATAAAATTCAAAGTCAGGGCTTTCCTGAATTCATGAAAATTAAAAGAAAAATTATCATTCATTTAACTATAGTTGAAGAGTTTCCAAACTTTGTGTGGTATTTTTCAATATAAGACATTATAATTAGAGTAAATCTTCACAAAATAATAGTGCATCACTATGCAGTACAAAATAATGGAGAATAAAGGTAAGACCTTCATGGTTGTTTTAATAAATGTTCATTAGCGCATGAACATATAATAAATGTTCATATATATGCAAAAATATATATGGGCTTAAGTTAGCTATTTCTCTTGTATATAAGTGGAAGGGAGGGATCAGCACATTCTTTGAATTACAGTACCAACTGTGACGAAAACGCTGTTGAATACTTGCTTGGTTTCTGTATTGCTCATTTTGAAGTGCTCTGATATTATTAGCTTGGTTAATATTCCCCAAAGTATTGCACATCAAAATAAAATGAGATTATTATAATGTTATATTATTATAAACAATGATTATTATAATCATCTAAGCATATTAAAACCAGTGTACTCCTATTAAAAAAAAAAAAAAGAAAAAGAAAAAGAAAGCACAGTATAAAATTTGACAAAATTTTGTAATAAATAAAAAATTATTATAAATTCATTTAGTTCGCCATGTTACCATATTAAACAGGATAAACACATTTAGTCTTTACAGTGACATAATATAAAAATTCCAAAGATATTGGCTGCAAATTAGCTTTAAGTCTCTGCAAGCATGGTAGCAGTGTCTGAGAGTTTGGCATGATGGTGGACAGGGGAGACAAATATACTCTGCTCTTCATGAGTTGATTTATACTATATAAGGAGGCCTAAAGGAGGAATAGAATTACTTAGAGATGTCATGCAGAAAAGAGATAAAAAATAGAAGGCAAATTGATGGGTAGCAGCATGGTGTCAATTTTCACTGGACTTTTATGATAATAAAGAGGTTCCTTTACTTGAAAAGTAACCACATTTCTTTGTCTGACTTACAGTGAGACAGCTATCAATACAACAGAATCCCTGGGCATTTACCTAGGGAATAAAGCTGAAGCTAAAAGGAAGAAACTACAAGTACATGATTTTTTATTTCTCACCACACTCATTAGATACTATTTTTCTTTAGACTAACTTTTCATTTGGAAACAACTGATGAAGCAACGAGGAGTCTCTACAGACCTTTGCACTTAGCAACCACACTTTTAACAGCCCGATCTTGCCTGAACAAAACACTCTTCTTTCTCTGAGCACTTAATCCTTCAAGAAGAATTTCCAGCTCTTTCAGCTGGACCTTTGCATTTCTTCTGCACTGGGATGGGATGTTTCCTGCACTCTTCGCTTTCCCCTTGTCTATTTGCTCCTATTTATTGCTCTGCCACATAGAGCTCTCTGCCATATTTTGCGCTTTTGCTTTTTACTCTTGCTCAAATTTTAGCTGTCCCAAACACCCACTCTGCACTGCACTTTTTCTTGTCAACATTTTTTGAATCTAGGGAAGACAATTACACCCACATTTCACAGTTTAGGCATCTTGTAGCGACTTGTCTCTCACATTACCCTTGATGAGCACTCGCTTCCTTTTCCATAATCAGTTCTCTCCATAATTATTTCTCCTTAATCAGATGTCTGATTACTATTCCCTTTCTACCAATCATGATTGTTCCCATCATCTGACACTGACAGTCAGCCCCACATTGCTTATACTAGGAGCTTCCACTCTCCATTTTGTTGACACCCACATACTGCTGCTAAAATCAGTATCAAACTAAGTAGCCAGCACAAAAAGCCAGTATAGATTTGGACAGATGGTGGATGTCTGCTAGGCCACTTCTGTTAAGAACACTCTCCCATGCCCTTCTGCTGTGTGTGAAGGGCTGCAAGAAGAAGACAATAAAAGGCAGATTCTTCTTTGAAGCACACCTTTTAATGCTGATGTGACAAAACTTTGGACCCACTGTTACTGATCACATTCTTTTGTATCCCTGGCTTTTCTGCATACCAGTTCTATCTGTACTCTTTTACCAGCTTATATGCATCAGGTCTAACCAGGTATTGAGAAAGTAAAATTATGGGTATTTGTCCTTGACAGCAAGTCCCAAGACCAATATCATTGTCCCAGATCATCTCTGTAATTGATTTCCTTTTGCACATCTCTCACACTAGATTGTAATAGTCCAACCCTGACACATGCTGCATCCATGCTGGTGATGGTGCCTAATGAGATGGTCTTTCCTTAAAATTTCCTTTCCTGTTTTGCTGTCATACTGAAATATCATGGGGATATAAATGCCTCGCCATTTGTACCTGGCTCAGGACTTGGGCCAGACCAATGAAACCAGAAAAAGCTCCCAAAAAGTTGTACTTAGGAGGTTTGGGCTTAGATTGGGTATATTATTACACAATACTGTTGAAGAACCTATTCTCTCAGCCAAATAAACTTATTCTCTACCTGATGGTGCTCACCATAAATTTCCAGATGAATTCAATTCTCCTTTCATATATTTGCCAGCAGACACTGCAATAGTTAGCAGATACTACTTGAAAAAAAACACTAATTGGAGGCTCTCTAACCACTGTCTTAAACTGGATCATGTCTTTGTAGGATTTTCAGCATAGATTTGACAAAAGACAGGCAAATATAACACCAAAAATATAGAAACCACAAATCATCCTGTACACCAGTGTCCTGCAAAACAGTTTTTTTTCTCAAAATCTTGCAGACCTGTCCCTTCTTTCACTCTGGAGATACGGTACAAGTGCTGATGCAATCAGCAAGCTAAAAGCAAAGTTGTATCTCATGCACTAGAGAAGAGATTGAAGGTTTTCAGAAACCTAGTGGAGAACTAAAGAAAGGAGTGCATAAAACAAATAGAACAGAAGAGTTCAGTTTTGACTGAATTGCCCCAACTGGCCTGTTTCCTGCTCAGCAGGGAAATCCTCTGAAGAATTCTTTAACTGGGCAGCTTGAAACTGGCTAAACATGTCTTTACCACTTCAGTTAATAAGGACCTAAAAATGTGTCTATAGCCATTACCTGTATAGTCCAACTGACTGAGCTTGATTGTAAATTTTATGTGCCATTTAAAACATTACAGTGGCAGAAAATAACTTTCTGTGTGTGTATGTATTACTATGAATACTGACAAAATACCTGTTAGGTTAAGATTTTCAAAATCTGGTAATTCTAGATCTTTGACATGATCTCGTATGGCCCTTCTTACATTGTTTTGCAGCTGTATTATTTCCTTAGCTAATAAGATACCCAGCTGGGTAGCATGTTAATTGAGAATAGGTGCTCACAAGTTTAAGATGGAACTCTTCACAATGCTTCATTTTCTTTAAAAATTGTTGCTTGCTTCTGAGACTAGCCTCTGCCTGCAGTTTAATTTCCTTTAAGAAAGTTCACATTACAGATGTGAAAACCTGTATGGGAGAATGCTGAGTTGTTTTAAGAACATTGACATTGAGGTTGTGGGTGGTATGTGGTTACAAGCTGCAGTGGTCTGCTGGGTTTCACAGGCAATCATTTCACTCTTAACACAAAACTTTCACACTTTCTTCTTCTTTTTTACCCCTGTTGAGATCAAAACAATTATCTCTTCAAACAATGACACTCTCAAGCCATTTCTGAAAAATGGACAGATGCATATTTTAGATTTTGGGTACTTGTCCACTCTATGCGGATACCAACACCAGCAGAAAAAGAACAACCATTTCTCTCACTCCCAGTTTTCCCTCAAGGCGAAGGAATGATTTTGAAGCATTAAGTTGGAAATATATGGAACTCAAAGGGATAAGTAGAACCCATGGATAGAGAGAATTCAAATTTTTATGCTCAGACATTTGGGCTGCTTTTACACTCTCCCTTCTCTGTAGTGCATAGATTTAGGCTTCCGTTATGGTTTAAGCCTCTCAGACATGCAGTTTGCTCACTCGTTCCCCCCTCTTTCTTCCCCCTGCTCCCAGAGGGAATGGGGAGGACAATTGAAAGAATGCAACTCCCACAGGTCGAGATAAGAACAGTTCAGTAAATAAGGTATAACACAACCCACTGCTGCTACCACTAATAATAATAATGACAGAAGAAATACAAGGGAAAAGAATACAACCACTCACCATCTATACCCAGTCCTACCAAGCCATTCACCCCCGGCCCCTTCCAGATCTCTGCCCTCCATTTTTGCACCCTAGGCATGACGTGCTGTGGTATGAAATACCTCTTTGGGTCAGGTGCCCTGTCTCTGCTTCCTCCTGGCTTCCCCTCCTCCCTGGCAGAGCATGTGGCTCAGAAAATCCTTGGTCAGACCAAACATTTCAGCAGTAAATAACATCGGTGTTATCAGTGCTGTTCCTAGGCTGAAAGTCAAAAACACAGTACTGCCCCAGCTCCTAAGAAGGAGAAAAATGACTGCTACTGCTGAACCCAGGACAGCTTCTAAATCTACACTTGGGGGTTCCAGTAAAATAGGTAACCTAAGTTTAGAGATAACAATTTGCTTCTACTGACAGACAAGCCTTTTTGGTGAAAACCTTTCAAAATCAGGCCAGATTTATTAAAACCAAAATGTGAACTTGCAGGTTTTCAGTAGAATACAAAGGTAAAATTGACTCCCAAATCTTTTATGTGGATTAACAGCTAATGCTTGCAAAGAAGTAAGAAAACTGGAAAATATTAATATTATCATAGTACAGGAAATTAGTCACACGATTTTGGGTTTTTTTTTTATATTATTATTAACAGGAGTTGTGCATCAGGTACCCTTCACATTACAATGAACATGTAGCCCATTCAATTCACCTTCCATTAACATAAAAGGAGGCTAGACAAAGTGAAGCATTGCAGTGTTGATGTAACTTGCCATAATGGAGTACTTCAAAAGATGTTCAAAATATTTTTAAACAATTAGTCATCTGTCCTTATTCAAGCAGCAACCATCTAATCAAAGAAAAAATGTAAGCCATGGAAAAAAGCAGGTAGAGGGTGAGGAGGTAAAGGTCGTGCAACATGGATCACTGGTTGTTCAAATTATTTTCAGGTAGTTTGGCAGATCTCCACAGGCATGATTCAACTTTGTACTTTTTCAACCTTTTGTTACAGAGTGAGATACATTTTTGATTTTAGCAGAACAATTTCACAGCATGATCTAAACTTAAGTAAAAAAAAAAGAAAAATCCTTGAAATTGTTTGATTGTACATTTTGTAATGGAGATTTCTGGAGCATATAGCAATTTTCTTCCGCATTGTTTAGAAAAAGAAATCGAGAAACAGCACTGGAAAATTATTAGATCTAGGATTAATTAGGCAAGGTGGGAACCTGCTTTCCTATTAAACTTTTTGCTTTCTAATGTTATCATTGTATTGGGTTTGCATGGCAAAGTTTTGGTAGAAGGGGGACTACACAGGTAGCTTTTGTGAAGCTAGAAGCTTCTCCTGTGTCTGACAATCAATGCCATCTTGGTCATAGACAAACCTGATGCTGGCCAAGGCCAAGCCCATCAGTGACAGTCATAACATCCCTGGGATAACATAGTTAAGACAGGCAAAAAAACCCTGCAGCCAAAGAAAGGAGTGACAGTATGTGAAAACAACAACTCTGCAGACACCAACATCAAAGCAGAAGAGGAAGTGCCCCAGGCACCAGAGAAGAGATTCTCCTGCAGCTCATGGTGCAGACCAGTGAGTTAAGCTGGGCCCCAGCAGCCCATGGAGGTTCGCGGTGGAGCAGGGGGATACCTGAAAGAGGCTGTGACCCCATGTGAAGTTCAAACTAGAGGAGTCTGTTCCTGAAGGACTGCACCCTCTGGAAAGGAGCCCTGTGGGAGCAGTCTGTTCCTGAAGGGCTGCTCCTATGGAAGGGATCCAATCTGGAGCAGTTCATGGAGAGCTGCAGATTGTGTGAAGGATTCACATTGGAGGAGTTTGTGGAAAACTGTCTCCCATGGGAGGGACCCCAGGCTGGAGCAGGGGAAGAGTGTGAGGAGTCCTCATCCTGGGGAGAAAGGAGCAGCAGAGATGACGTGTGATGAACTGACCACAATCCACATTCCCTGTTCCCTTGTGCCACTGGAGTGAAGGGGGCATAGAAAATTTAGAGTAAAGTTAAGCCTGGGAAGAAGGGAAGGGTCAGAGGGAGGTGTTTTAAGTTTTGGGTTTATTTCTCATTATTCTTCTCTAATTTAACTGGTAATAAATTGAACTAATTTCCTTGTCTGTTTTGCCTATGACCATAGTAGGTGAGTGATCTTGCCCTGGGCTTGTCATGATTCATAACCCTTTTTTTATATTTTTTTCTCCCTCATCTAGCTAAGCAGAAGTTAGTGTAGTAGTCCAGCCAAGGCTAACCAACCACAATTGTTCTCTTTTGTTCATCCCATTAATTTTGTTGCTTTTATTTGTCTTGCTTTTGTCATTTATAAGTCATATTCCACTGACGCATGTTGTATAAATTGTTCCCTATTCTAAACGTTAGATTTGTAAAAGAAATATTAAGATCAAAGCCTTAGAGCCTTAATTTGAAAACTCTTTGCTATATTTTTTTTCTTTCTGCATTTTCTAGCATAATAGGGCCCTGTACCCTGATGGAGGATATGAAATCCAGCATACACAATAATGTAAAGCAGAAAAGCAATAAATCAGCCATTCAGCCTGGAGAAGAGAAGGCGGCATGGAGACCTCATAGAAGCCTTCCAATATCTGAAGGGGGCCTATAAGGATGCTGTGGAGAGACTCTTCGTTATGGACGGTAGTGATAGGACAAGGGGTAACAGGTTCAAACTTAAACAGGGGAAGTTTAGATTGGATATGAGGAAGAAATTTTTTACTGTAAGGGTGGTGAGGCACTGG
>JANRGW010034092.1:0-12741 GCA_024733675.1 Psilopsiagon aymara | reverse complement strand
TATACCTTAGTTACTAAACTGTTCTTATCTCAACCTGTGGGAGTTGCATTCTTTCGATTCTCCATGTAGCAAACTACTTGGCTGATGTACGCCCTAAACCATGACAGCGCATCACTTCTTGTCATGCCATCTTCTGAGACAGTGTAATTCCTTTCATTCATTTTCATTGTTACCTTGATAGTGTTAATAGACTGTGATCATGTTCCTCTAGAGCCTTCTCTTTCCTAAGCTATAAAATCTTATTTTCCCTTTGCTTATAATTGGACTGGATTATTCTTGTAGGACCTCATTGTGTTTTCCTCACTATCAATCAGAGGTGCTCACAGTTTGTCAAGCAACATGCCCAGTGGCAGGCATGACAAGCTCCTTCACATCATTCTGGCACATCATAACAATGTACAAGTATTTGTATTGTTAAAAAAAAATAATAAATCCACAGGAGTTTATAATATTCAATTGTATTCTCTGTTGTATTCAGGGACTGGAAGATGGGGTACACAAGACTCCTCAGAAATGAAGTAAAAATAGGGCTGAGCTGAAAACCTCCGTCTTTCAAATCAAAGGAAGTATTTCTTAAAGCATTAATAAGTAACCAGGAATTATATATAAAATTAAAATATATCATCAGAGTTACATTAATTTTTTTTTTTTTTTTTTTTTGTCACAAAAGTCACAAAAGTTCCAAAGCTCCACATCTATCAAACTATCTTCCTCTAAGGAAAAAGCACTTCATTGAGCAAAATTTATCTGTTCTTCATAAGAGAAGTGATCTGTCAGAAGAAAGACGCAGCAAGTGTCAGATAACTATAAAATAAACCCTTAACAATTGTGGTTAGCAAGGTATGTCTGAACTCACCAGTGTTAGGACTGCAACATGCTATGGCCATCTAAACTAATTTGAGGGAAAAAAAAACATACAAAGAAGCAAGCCAGCAACGTGAAATTAATAACAAAGGTAAACAAAAAGTGGGCATATTTCTGAGCATTGTGTTACCTTTGTGCCACTAAAGATGCTACCTGCAAATGTGATCATGATTTAAGTCACACTTCATTCTACAAAAGTGCAATTCCTTTTACTTCTGTAATCCTGTTCCCCTTCCTGACCCTGCTAGGTTCTTCACTTTGCTATTTCTCTGATAGTCGTCAAATCCATGCTACAGTATTTTTGTCTAGCTGCTATACATCATACAATATGTAGTCCTACACCTGACGGATAGAATCCCTTTACCGAATTAATTTTTCAAGGTAAATCAGGGCATTGAGGACAAGGGATTGCTTTCGTTTGGCAAAATCACTTTGGCAAACCCATCCAGCTCAGTATCTACCAAGGGGCATTTTCCAGACACGGCCTCTTTTCCAGAAGGGGTTTAGATATGTGGTCATGAGCTCAGTGAGCTGGGACTTAATGCAGTGACAGGGAGCTCAGTGCCCATGTGCCACTGTCATATTCACAGAGCCTTCCCTACCCCCTCACCACCTTTCCTTACATTTTTTCTTTTTTTCTCTTTTCTTCTCTTTTCCTTTCCCTTTTCCTTTCTTTTTTCTTTTTCTTTCTTTTTCTCTTTCTCTTCTTTTTCCTTTTTCTTTCCTTTTTTCTTTTCATTTCCTTTTTATATAATCAGTTGGGAAGGGGTTAATACAGCTAACACAGAAATTGTGGATTTGTGTAAACACATTAAAACATTAGGCTGATCATCTTTCTGTGTATTTCTCTGTGTGTGCCATATCAAGGGTGGATTTGCTGGGGGAAGGAGAAATATGGAGATCAGATTATGCAGTGCAACCATGCAGCCCTATGCAGAACAGGATAACATTCAGCAGTGTGTGTATGTAGATGTTTGCTCACCTCTGTTTTTTTCTCAAATTTAACTTACTAGAATTGAATTGCAGTGACCTTTCTCTAAGTCCTTTCTGTCTCTCCTCAGAATGTAATATATGTGTGCGTGTATATATATATGCAGACATATATATATATGTATTTCACTTCTAATATCTAAAAGGAAAGAACAGAATCACAGTTACTTACACAATTCCATTCCATGACCATCAGTAATATGAACAGTACATGCCTTTTTTCTTTTTTTCACCACTGGAATATGAAACAAGACAGAGGAAACAGGTTTCCACACTGCCATCCGCTGATTAACTTTCTAGGACAGTTATTAGCCAGACTCTATTTGCAACCCATGTGGTATGCTGCTGGGAGAGCTGACAGCCAGAAGAAGAATGATGGTAAGGGGTCAAACGCTGCTCTGCTACCCAGGAGGAACCCTCAGAATAACTCCACTGACTTTGAAATCAAAGAGTAAGCACATTGCCACAAAATTCCAACATGCAGCAGGACACAACATAATCACTGCACACAGCATCTCTTTTCAGCAGATATATAATTAATATTTCTCTGAAAATGCTTAAGACAATGCTCTCATCTTCAGTTCAGCTGGGCTAGCTCCAGTGCCTGTTGAAGTCCATAGCAAAAAGTGCTACAGGATTCTCCCTATTATCCCTCATGTTCTTATATTGAATGATTTTGAATATTTCTGTCATTATTTCACTGACTTCACTCTGGTTCTATGTTCCCAGTCTTACTATGAAAGCTGAAGTATGATCAATATTATTGTATCATTGCATAAAAGAAAGTGGGTCAAAAGAAGAAACCTTCAGGCCAGCTTCTGGATCAGTTCCAGCAACACTCCTCCTAGCTCTCATCTCTCTTGAAGTTCTTTCCTCTGATCATTCACTTCTGGCACCATTTCAAACATAAAGAAATAAATACAAAAGTTCTTTTGTAATAATGGTCATTTTTAGGGTGGCCATGTATATGTCTGTGTCTCCACATTTTCTCTCCTATATTTTTTATTTATTCAGCCTAAGATTCTTAAAATACATTTCAAACAGCAGCAAAACCGGCCCACTATATTATCTTGCATTTTAAGAAGAATTTTCTTTTTCATTTATAGCCTGGTTTCCTTCTATTCTAAGACTTTCTGCAGTACAGCTTGCAAATCATCATTATGCACAAACAGCAACATCCCTGTGGGACTGTGTTCAAGTGAGGATCGAGAAATTCCACTTAAAAGATCAGTAAGGGGAGGGAAGGGGGGATATTAGCACCACATTTCACCTATAAAGCTCCTCTGCCAGTCAAAGGAAATCAATCAATGCTACTTTTTGTTCCAAACATATAAAAATTAACTGTAAGTAAAGCCTGGTTTTCACAAAGGAATACCCAACATATTTAATTATGAAGAAAGACTATGACACTTACAGAAAAAATATGACACTATATTCAAACCTTTTATGTATCCTTCATCCACTGAGCTGACCCCACTGTAGCTGAGGAGTCAGAAATTTGATTTTTAATGTCATAATCACAGCAATCAGTACATAGTGTCTTGATTTTGACACATCAGGCAAAGGCAGAAGTTTGTAAAATATGGTCCACTGAGGGAAAAAAAAAACAAAACTAAACCCCCCCCCCCCCCCCCCCAAAACCCCAAACCAAAAGAAAACACAGACAGAATTAGAGCAATCCTGCAAAGCTGATTCCGCATATGTGGATAGATCAGTGTCACCATGAGGCTCAGCTTCACAACCTGTAGTGCAGTTGGTAAGCCTTGTGTTCCAAATCCAAGTCATCTCATTTTCATCATAAAATCAAAATATAAATTTGGAGGACAACATAAATGTTACTTGTTTCTCTGTGGGAAAAAAAGAATTAGAGCAAGGAGCCAGGGGTCACTGAGCACTCTTCCTTTGGATCTGAGGTGTTAACAGGAGGTAAGTGCCTTGTTGCTCTCTCTGGTTTATCCTTTCTTTCACCTGACAAGGCCATTTTATTTTCAGCTAGAGGAAAAGACAACTGTGTGACTGAATATAATTTTTAATAGGATATAAAAAATATCACTTATCTGCATGAAGTAACAGCTCTTAATGTTCTATGATACAACATGAGTGAGATCTGCCATTCCTACTCCATGTTGTTATTTTGAATAAAAGAATCCTTACATGAGCAAGTGTGTAGTATAAATGCATTTCAAAGTGTTTCAATTTAAGAGAAATTACAACATATGTGGATTAAAAAAGATCATATTCTCTGCTCCATTCCACCTATTTTCTCAGTATCATGTAGATATATAACTATATGACGTATATATATGATACCTCTTACTTAATTTTTCTGCAAGCTACTTGCTTTATGTGAAGAGATGTTGGAAGGCTACAATGCTAATGCAATTTCTGACTGGTTAACAATCTATTATTACCTATTAACAACTAGCACAGATAATTTCAGGCCCAAGGTTAAATTATGCTACACAAAGCCTGGTACAGAGCAGGCCCAGGAATCAGGGATGGAAAATGGTATCCTTCAGTTTTCCTCCTTTATGTCCTTCTGAATACAGTGGAGAGAAAAGATCAAGAGACTTGAAACAAAGTCAGTGCGCCATTAGCCAAGATTTCTTCTCAGTTCTAATCTGTTTCAAAGCATTTCCGCTCTTTCAGCTTCTGTTTCTCACTGGAAAAGGACTGAGTATAACTTGACATTGTTTAGGGTCTATTTTGAAGGGTTTTTTTCTTCTGTGGTGGAAACTGGGGATAATGGAATAGTCTCCATGGCTAAAATGTTACTTGGTTTGAAATTAATGAGGTTGGATTACATCACCTGACTGTAGTAATGGGAGCATTCTAAGCAGCATCTGCTAGTGCAGAAGTTCTGCATCTCCATCATTAAGTAGCTTCAGTTTACAGCAGTTGCAGATCCTACTTTCTGTTTAACCCAGGACAGAATTTAATTTTCAGTGGTCAATAAATATATATTCATGAAATAGTTTTAAAAGGGATTGTGGTGAACAAATATCTCAGGGCAATATTCAAAGTAATTTTGTAAGGTCAATCAATTAAGTCAAAATTTCATCCTCTCCTTTAATTTAACTAAATGTGAGTTTTCTTCCTTTAGTGGTATGATCTATTTCAATTAACTATGTACCTAGTTTGGGCTTGTCATTATCCTCCAACCTGTAGAGAGAAATGAGCACACCCAGTGAGAAATAAATTCTATTCTGTATTAGAAATCTATTTCTGGTTATAATGACCCACACTCTGAAAATCTCCCCACTAAGTAAAGAGCTGTCTAGACAACCACCTTAGGCTAAATATGTAATTTTCATATACCAAAAGTTAGGTGAGACATATACTATTAAAGTGTCAATGAAGTTAGCTTCATACCATTTCCAGGCTAATAGGAAATGGTTATCCACAAAATCCATATGCACAAATCTGCGTTATCAACAAACAGGATGTTTTTAATTAAAGATTTCACTAGTTGTCAAGGAAATATCAAGCCATCTATTTTCATGCTCATATCCATTTTGGAAATATGCAGTCCTCCATCAACCACAGCCATTGTTTTTTGGCTACAGCAAATTTTCAAAAATTTACTGCTCTGGATTCTTAAAATGCAACCCATACAGTGCGGAATTCTACTGAAGAGCATCTGGATTCTGGAAGGAAGGCAGGTGACATATTTTGTTGTTAAAGGTGGACCTTAATTACCTTCTTGTGCCTCCTTTTGCACAGTCATTATGGACAAAGGATAAATTCCAGAAATGTAAGCCCTTGCAAAATTAAACTCTTAATTTCCCCTATAGTTCACTTTTTGTGGAAGTACAAAGTATAATACAAATCTATGGACTGTGTATTACAGACAATAAATTCATTTTGCCACTAAAGCCTCCAAATAAGATACAATAATTTGTAGTTGTTCAGAAAATCCAGAAATATCTTTTTATAAGTGTCATGCATTTTTATATGCAAGCAGCTTCTAATGGTAGTTCAAGCTACTTTGTTCTTACTGCCAAACACAGAACAACACCTTACATTTTCTCTAACCTAGATTTATACAGAATTTCCTCTTAAATGGGACTAATACTAAGACATACTTACGGTTATACCAGAAGATTAAAGATGCAATCTGTAAGCCAAAGGATTTTTTGAAATTACCTCCAACAGTGTTTTCTGAAACCATCCCAGAGAGATCACAATGCAATTTTTATGCCAATTCCTCTGTCAAATCATTTGTACTGCCACCATGAGATTTTCTGCCAAAAAGGAAGACAGCAGATACAGTACCCTTTTTTTTCTTATGTGACATCCATGTCACAAACCTGCTTCTTACCTAAGAAATGTGAAATGTTTGCCATATTATCAGCATGAATGTGCCAGTCAACACAGTACCGCAACGATGATGACACATGAATAATTTCTTTTTCTGTTATGTTTTCTTGCTACCCACTGGGTAATGTACATTAGATATTGCTTTCTGCATGTGATCAACATAGTATTTAGAGTTATTACAGCAGACAGTTGCAATCAGTTTGCATTGATTCATGACCACTTGTTTTGAAAATCCCAGTTTGGATTTTAATGTGCCAGACAGTCGTGGCTATGGCAACAATGGGGAAGGAGAAGACCAAGAACGGAGTCTTGGGAATGCTTGCACTGAGATTTTGCAATGAAAGGGCATTTTTTAATGTTTTGGAAATGGGAAAAAAAAATAAAAAAGGTCAGAGTGTTATTGCCCCTTTCTATGTCTATTTGTACACTCTGCATAAAAGGCTAACAGCTGGGGGACGTGGAACCAAGGGCTAAAAATCTTTTCTTACTTTTTTTAACCTGATGTACCTGCTAAATAGATACCATGTTAATTCCAGAAGACTGAATATTCTCAAAAGAAAGTTGATGCATATTTCAAGCCTTGATCTGTCAAGAGGTGCCTTCTATCTTCTGAAATTTAGCTGCCCTGAGTTACAAATTGTAATTTCCATTTAGTTTGTCCGAGGTGTGTCAAAGGGGTATGTATAATAGTATATAGTGCAGAACTGGCAGGCACTGTATTTCATATTATCTTCCCTTTCACAGAAAAATCACACACAGTATATGTTTTTCTGTTGACTTGGGATAGCGGGAACAAACTAGATGGCATAAAGACAGAAAACAGTGTGAATGCACACTGCTGAAGATGAAAGAAGCTTCTTTAATTAGTCCTTTCCTTTTTCTTTTATTTCCTGCTTGTTATGTGAGGAGCAGACATACCACACTGATAAGCAAGGTGTGAATGTGTGTATTAATTGGTTTTCCTCAAAGTGTAATTTCAAAAATATTTACTCAAATTATATGTACACAATGTAAATCACTTTAGCAAACTAAAAACCTGCAGAGTTTGAGTCAAAATCCTATCATAGGTCATATTCACAACAGTTTTTAAAGGGATATACTGACACAGCTGGATCTGGACCTGCTGCATCGATGAGGTGTGGCCAATTATATGAGATTCAACAAGGCTCAGTGCCAGGTCCTACACTTGAGTCAGAACGACTCTGTGCAATGCTACAGGGCTGGGTAAGAGTGGCTGGAAAGATTCTCAGTGGAAAACAACAGGGGGGTATTGGTCGACAGCACTGAACATGAGCCAGCTTCTGCCCAGGTGGCCAGAAGGCCAATGGCATCCTGGACTGTATCAGGATGATAGTGAGGCCAGCAGCACCAGGGAAGTGATCGTCCCCCTGTACTCAGCACTGGTGAGACCATACCTTGAATACTGTGTCAGGTTCTGGGCCTCTCACTACCAGACAGACATTAAGGTGCTGGAGCAGGTCCAGAGCACAAGTCATACAAGGAACAATTGAGGGAACTGGGGTGGTTTAGTCTGGGGAAAAGAAGGCTCAGGGAAGACCTTATTGCTCTCTACAGCCACCTGAAATGAGGATGGAGAGAGGGGGTGGCTGGTCTCTTTTCCCAAATAACAAGTGATAGAACAAAAGAAAATGGACCCAAGCTGCGTCAGGGAGGTTTAGACTGGATATTAAGAAACACGTATTTACCTAAAGGGTGATCAGGCATTGGAACAGGCTGCCTCAAGAAGCGGTGGAATTGCTGTCGTGGAAGTGCTCAAAACCATGGAGATGAGACCCTCAGTGACATGGCTTAATGGTGGACTTGGCAGTACTAAAGGTTGGACTTGATGATCTTAAAGGTCCTTTCCAACCTCATTGATTCTATGACTCTATGATCACATGACACGAACAAAGCAATATCAACTTCAGGTTGTACCTGCTGAGGCATGAAAGATCCTGTTTTGATGGATATGGCATGCTTATGTATAAACAAATACCAACAGAAAGACATGACAGCAGCCATCCTTCTTCTATGGTGGTCAAAAGAGGCTGAGCACACTTAAGTCTTTTTAACAGCTAAAGGATCCTGCAATTAGAACAGTTCCCCATTTTTAACTGCTTTAGCAGAGGAGGCTGTACTTGTGATAGTGATGTGGCACTAGCACTTTGTAGAAAGTTGCACCATTTCCTCTGTACCCACACAGTTTCGGCTTTATCACTATATCAGCTCATGTACATTTATAATAGGACATGCGCTCCAGTATTTTGCAGCAAACAGAGAAACTGTAACATAACCTGAAGAAAAAGTAAAGCTATGACCTCTGGGGAACATTTTCACCATGTGCCTTAATGCTAAAACAGAGAACTGTATTAAAAAATAGTTTTTCTATTTGGTTTCAAGAAATTCTTGTGAGTTTTAGCTACCTTTCAGATTTTTTTACTTCAAGAATAACACACTACTTAGAAGATATAAAATGCAGATGTGAATGTAGAATACTGCCAATATTTTTAATTATTTCATTGGTCATATTAATTTGGACATTCTTTAAGGATATTAAAGAGCTTAAATGAAATGGCTGCAAGTAAGAATGAAAAGTTGGGGTTTGTTCCTTTGGGACAAAAAAAATCTGTTTCCTGGTGATTTGCCTGCTTGCAGCTGACAGTCTTAGCAGCTTGTTTCACTTTTAAGATTAGGAATTTTGCAGGGTGGGACAATGTAATGAAAACTGAGAATAGTCTGAAACCTCCTCCATTTCATCACAGCTGATGGTCAGCCTGTCAGTCCTAAACAACAGTGATCTTAATATACAAAAAAGGTAAAGAAAACATAGGTTAAAAAAAAAATCAGTCAGAAAAGTACAGGAGCCAAAAGAATTTAGTGTTGCAGATCTGCAGACAGAAATAAATCTGGGTTGGGGAACATCAGGAAGAACACAGACACTTGGCAGAAAAGTATCTACGTGAATGAAACTTCAAATTTTGACATCATTTTCAGCCTGACACTGTAATGTTTCTAAAATTACTTGTTCCTTGCCATGATTGAGAATATGCATTGCAGATGAAGGGGCTGAAGAGAAAAGTAACTACAACAGGCGTCCTGACAGTCATTCACACTGCAGTGAATGGCTGCCAGTATCCCACAGAAAAGGTGCATGGAGGACTACACTTTTCTGCAAAAGAGGCTTTCAGAATTGCAGGCCAAGAGAAGGACAGAATTATGAATGTTAAAAGGTGGTTCAGTCATACGAAATATGAGCTATGTCTTAACACTGGTAAAATTTATTTAAGGATTAATTCTCTCAACTGATGAAATCTATGTAAGTAGCTGGGAAAATACGCAGATAAGACAAACTTTCAATTGCTAAATTACTGAAGAAAAAAATCATGTAGTGTCCATGCCTGTTTTCAGTAAAAGACAAAAAGAAAATCATGTAATCAGACACACGAAAGAGAAGGACTGCAAGAGGATGAAAACTGTAAGATTTATAGGAAAAAGGTGCTAGGAACGCAATCATTGGTAGAGTGAAACATAATCTACTC
The DNA here is from genome assembly GCA_024733675.1 of Psilopsiagon aymara. Lineage (NCBI taxonomy): Eukaryota > Metazoa > Chordata > Aves > Psittaciformes > Psittacidae > Psilopsiagon > Psilopsiagon aymara. The sequence continues at coordinate 3,028 of JANRGW010034092.1, read as the reverse complement.
AGAAAATTTGGTGAGAGCAGTAAAAAGCTCAGAAAGCTTGTGCACTGTTGCAAGAAACAAAACAGAAGAATATGAATTACTGCAGTAGGACATAAAAACTTATATTTTACAAGCGTCAGACAGGCACGAATAATAAAACAGTTTCTGAAAGATATCTATTATTAAAGACAGTTAGAAATAAAAGGGCTGAAGAAACATTAAGTAAATAAATGTTACATGGAGGAGGAGTAGAGTAAATAAAATTGAGTCAAGCACTAGAAAATAGGATGGAGGTATTTGTTTCAAGGTCCAGAGTCAAATGTAAATACTGATGCTGTCTCAAATCATATGACTATTCATTTACATTGTGAAGATTGAAATAGTCCTGAGAACTCAGGATGAAACCCTGATTTCTTATACTCTATATGAGCATTCAGTTTTCTCATTCACTTTTTTGTGCAGTTACTAGGCTCTGAGGCTCTGCATCACCTGGTTAATCCAGGGAGTCTGGCCATCAGCTAAGATCTGGTTTACCCAGAGTTGACTGCTTCTGTGTGTAAGTAGGAGTCTAGGTTCACAAACCTGAGGAACAATGAAGTTCAAAATACTGACATCAAATAAAGTGATGAGTTCTGGGTAATAACGTTTCTTAAGAACTGTGCGGCATGGTGCAGCGACATGTCCACATTTCACAAAACTTATCCCAGGTGCCAGAGAACCCTCTCTGAATCTTACCTGACCAGCAAGATTTTAAGAACAGAGTTTGCTGAGTCTCAGTTTCACAAATACCCTGATCACAGCAGAGACATTTCTTACAGTCTAGGTCATTTTCTCTCACTGGTAAGTAGGAAGAAAGACAGAAGTCATTTTACTTTCATATACTGCTCCCCTAAGCCAATTTGCACTGCTTGCAGAGAGGGAGAGTTCAAAGCAGAATGAAGACAAAACAAATCAAATGAGTAGTAGCACATTTTATCAGACAGATTAAGGAAATGGGTCTTGCTCTTCAAATACCCTACCTTTCTACCCCTGGCCAATTGTTAATGAAACACTTTGATTATTTATTTTTCAAACCATAGATAAGGAAGGTATACATTTATGAATGTGCTGCTCCTTTCTAAATTCATTTACAAGTGTGTCTATACAAATTTGCAGATATGCAAATAACCCCATATTTACCTGATGTGAAGCTAATAAATGTTTAATGTATTATAGAGCACAATAACCTTTTCAAACCAGTGCCACACCTGAGTCTAATGCTTGCTGACAGATTCTATTTCGACAATTATTTTTAAAGGTCTGCTTCTCTTCATTTTATTAGTGCATGATAAAGTCAAGCCCTAAGGCATCCAATTTCTGAGTTAAATGATGAAACACAGTAGTTACTGAGGAGGACTAAATTAAAAAGGTAAAAATTATATTATATTTGAAAGGAAAAAAAAAAAACCCTCCGCACAGAGCATTTTTTTTAGAAACAGGCTCTAGAAATATCAAGAGTATACAGTACGTATAAGGTGACAGTATAGACTGTATATTATTGACACACCATGCTTTATAATTCAGTTTCTATGCCTTTCAGATGCACTTGATGGTAAGGTACATGTTACTGAATGCAAGAGAGAATAGTAACCCCTTTGACTTTGTGCTGTTTAGAGTCAGTTGGTTAGCATGCTCAGTAGGAAAGGTATGGACAAAACTACTGAGAAAGGCAGCAAGCTGGCAAACCAGCAACACAACAGCTGTGCTGAAGGTGAAAGGATGCAATCTATGAATTAAAAGCCTCTTCATTTCGGAATTGCAATAACAGAGACAGAATCGTGAACAGAAAACCTGTCTACCATTTCAAAACATAACCTTTTGTCCAGTGAAGAAGCATGAAATAACTCATTTAAGCTCAAAGACATATTTCACTAATGACCCAGACATTTTTAGCACTGGGGTAAAAGATTTTAAGCAGAACACTGTTTCATCTTCTTAAGACTGCTTATTTACATTTTGTGAAGAAGTCTTAGAACTGAATGATTTTGTGCAATATGTGGATGTAAAAAGAATTTGACCTATGTCTTTTTTGGATAAATGAATGTATTGCATGTCAATAGGAAACTAGTAACCAGTATACATAAAAACCTTTTGAATTGTGGATGTGGGAAAGAGGTCTGGGACAGTAGAAATAATACCAGCTTATATAATCAATTAAAAATAAAGAGCATCTAGTAACATCACTGCAGCATGATTGCTAAATGAAGTTTATTGATTACCTTGACCTTTATGGACAAGTACTATTGTTAGTTACTGGTGTACCTGGAATAACCAGAAGAACAGGAGACAGGATGCACCTGACCATAGGCAAATTGCTTCACCTTCTGTATGTAAGCTAGTAATTTAGATCAGTGGTGAAAAAAAAGGGAATTGTACATTGTGGTATATCTCATGTAAGAGAAGAAATCTTAAGATAAACCAGATGAATAGTTTCTGTGTTTTCCTTTGATGGTAATGAGATACCTGCTGCAGACATCTACATTATAAATTTACCTAAAGAGAATGTGATGAATTCTGACTCTAAATGCAACAGAAATGAGTAATATACGCACATATAGAGAGGAAATAATCTAGAAGATTCCTGGAGTGTATGGAAGAGAATTTCAAAGCTGACGAGTGTGACGAATAGAGAAGGTGCCTTGCTGTGAATAGAGAAGGACTTATGGTGATGTAATGGTTGAGGCCATCTTGAGCATAGCAACTACAAAATAAGTTTCTGATTCTTGGAGAAGGAGGGGGTGCAGCAAAACTGCTATTTTGGACTTCCAGAGAGCAGACTTTGGCCTGTTTGGGGCTGGCTGGTCTCTTCTCCCAAGTAACAAGTGACAGCACAAATGAAAACAACCTCAAGTTGCGCCAGCTGAGGTTTTAATTGGATATTAGGAAAACTTTTTTCATGGAAAAGTTGTCAAGCTGTCGTGGTTTAAGCCATTAATCAGCCACGCAGTTTGTTCACTCACTTCCCCCTTTTTCTTCCCTCTGCTCCTGGAGGGATGGGAAGGAGAATCAA
>JANRGW010034091.1:0-21699 GCA_024733675.1 Psilopsiagon aymara | reverse complement strand
CAGAGCATGAGGCTCAGAAAGTCCTTGGCCAGACCAAAATGTACTAAGCCATAACTAAAAACATTGGTGTTATCAGCACTGTTCTCAGGCCACAAGTCAAAAACACAGTGTTGCACCAACTACTAAGAAGGAAAAATGACTGCTACTGCTGAACCCATGACACCACTGAAAATATATGCATCAGAAGACATTGAATCAGAGCTTTCAGAAATAGAAGATTTATACGTTAAATCAATATGTAGTCACAGAAGTTCCTGAAGACTGTTCTCATAAAGAGGCAGGAAACTAAATAGGGGTTTCGGAAATTAGAGTCAGGCTCGTGGTTTTTTTCAAGTTTTTGGAGTAACTTGAAAATACTGGGCAAGAATTAAATTAATTTTTTTCTTTTAAAACATTGCAGGGGCAGTCAAGTCTGCAGCAATATTGAAAATTCTATCAGTTCAACTGTATTTTCCTCGGACATCTTAGAAGACAACAGCAATAGAATCATCCTGTAGGAAAAACAGCCTATCTATCTCCATTAGCTCTCCCGGTATAACGTTTTCCATGTTCAGCATGACACATTTCAGGCTGCTGAGAGACTGTTAAATGCGAAGTATATGCTCTAATTCTAAATAAAGTAGCCCTCAAAAAGGATCAGCTTTCGTTTCATTTGAGAGCTATTGTAAAACTATTTCCAAATACCTCCACAGCTAAATGCAGCACTCAATTTTTTACTTGACTTTTACAGATACAGGCCAAATTCAGACAGTTATGGGGCAAAGATCCTTTGCAATGCATCTGAAATGATGCATTGCTCGTTAGAGTTGAAAGGCTAATAGAAGTAAAAAATACAGATTTATTAAAATTATAAAATTATTACTGTATAAATGTTTAATAATTTCTAGGTGATTTCCAAGAATGCATTTTGACTAATTGCATCTTTTTAAACATAGCTCATGTGTAACAAATCACTACAAAGTGCTTTGCTTAAATGATTTTTCTTCTCTAAAGGACAGTCAGATCCATGAATTTTCATTCTCACTGCTGGAAAACCTGAAATACAGAGGCCAGAATTAGAGTCTTTTGAAATCAGTAGATAAGTACATAAATAAGTAATTCTTTACTATTTGTATTATATTAATGTTCTATGTAATTGAATCTCACGTACATAGATACAGCTTACGTTGATGTAAAAATAGAACATACGTTTAATAAGTATTTAATGGATGCATTATAATAATTAAGCAAGACTTGCAAAGGAGGATTAATCTTTTATTAGACCCAAATGCATAGGTTATAGATTGTACAAGTTATGTGATTGCAGTGGACCGCTTTCACACGTTATTGCTGGTATTTCAGTACCTTACTCATGGAACTGATTCATGCGTTCCTGACCAGAAGAAGCCATCTGTAAATAACTCAACTGTAAATAACAAAGTAGTTTTTGAAGAAAGACTCATTCTGGTCAGAAGACAATTTTCTCCTGTATCTAGGTGAAAAGGAAAAGAAATGGGAGAACATCCAGGAAAAAGCAAAAGGCTGAATGTAAGGCAAAGGAGTGAAGAAGGTCTCCATTACTATGAGTCCTGAAACATCTTTGCTTGTGGCAATTACGTGGTTCAGCAACTCTGAAATATATCTTCAGTCTCAAAGTTCTCTTATAAAAGAGAGTTATACATGGAGTCTCTCTCAAAGGAATAGTTTTTATTCCTACTGGCTTATTCAAAGCTTACTGGGGTTTTCAGCGTTAATGAGGCAGATATTAATAGAATATAAATAGTTATTAAAGTCGGTGTAAATTTTGGAACCTGACTCAAAGATAATTGAAGTCAATCTTAGTCTTTCTGTTAGTTTCAAGGGTTTCCCATGCATCAAATCATCATAGATACTGCAGATTAGATTTTTGTTTGCCAGTATTAAGTTTGCCTCTTTGTTTAAAATAAGACATTTTTCTTCTCTAAATTTAATACACTTTTAAAGTATGCTTGCTTAGTGTTTCTATATTAGCTAATTTGCTTAGCAATACTATTTTATTTTCTAATGAGGCAGCTACACAAAAGCCTTCTAGTGAAATGAATAATAATGGAGATTTGTTTTCTCTTTGCAGAGTAGTTTTTCTATATTTTAAATTAAATACTCCCTACTCTAAGAATGTAGAAATACTGTCTTTATTCTAAAACCTCATCTGTCTGACTAGCTATAGAAGTTTGTGTGTGCTTCCTTCACTAATTTAAAGCTTATCCTGGCTAAGAAACCTTCTGCAAAAGTAAATCTAATTTATATAGTTTCCCAAGGAGTTGATGTGTTAGTGTGACACATGTCCTGGGAATAAGATAAAGAAAAGAAAATGAAAAGAAACCCCAACTTCAGAAGCACTGGATCTAACTTTTTTTTTTTTCTGTGCAAACACAGTAATACATCCAGGAAGATAAGATATTTCCATACAAAAAGTATAACATTCATAAGTGCAAGGCAATGAAAAACAAAATGGCACCAGCAAAGTGTTTAATCTTTTACGTGCCTGTACTTGATGTCAGAGCATTTGTATGCCCATTCATTACAGGTGAATTTGGTAAATATGCTTCAATTGTAGATGACAGAGGACAGGAGCCTAGACACTATTTTCAAGGAAGTCCTTGAAAGAGCTTATTAAAGAGTGAAATTGTGTGAGCACAGATAAATAAAACTATTTCTATAAGAGCTATTTAAGTATTACTTGTAATGTAGTGAAGTGTTTCTTGCTATGTTATTTTCATTAACTGAAGCAATTGCTTTTCTATGATATATATTAAGACCTGAGAGGGAGGGTTTTCTGACTTTTTAAACAGCATTCTTTCACAACCAGTTTATTTGGAAAATGCAAGTTCTTCAGTTTCAGGAATGAAAGTCTGACTTTTGTTATTATCCCAGACATCATTGTCCTCACTGTGGAAATCTATAGATGCCATCATGAACTGAAAATCCATTTGTGTTCTACAGTGAGATGGTAGTCTCAACCCTGCTAGGTTTGCAGTCAGAATGCACTGAGACAATTAGAACTGAAGTTAATTTATAATGTAGTGAGGTACTTAATCTAAAACCAGAAAAAAAAAACATGTCAGGAAGCAAGAGGAGGCTTGAGAAGAGATATAATTGGAAACGTATTCCTGACGTTACTTAGCTTTCACTAGTGTTATAATGGTATCAGTTTTCTAGATATCGTTGTATTCTCCAGCCTGAAGAAAACTTCACTACGTAAAACAAATTATAATTTAAGGAACCCCAGACTTTTTGGTGTATATAAAATAACCCAAAAGCACAAAGAGAATTTGTTCTTTTTTTAAAAAAATCTTTAGCTGCTAGGGCTCAATTCTGATAATTTTGTCTTCAGTGACTGTGGTGGGGTTATTAAATATCTACCTATCTATCTATTTAATTTTTTTCCTCCTTTTTTTTTGCATTTAATTCTCATTTTGGCTTTGCATCAGTATATTTTTTAATAAGTTATATATTTTGCTTTCAGCAAGATTAAAGGAAAATTAAATGAAAATCAAAACTATGTAAATAAAGGAGGGGAAAGACCTGTGGCTTAAAGGGAATGACGTTATCACTAGTCATGTTCACCTCCTATCCTGAGACGTTTTGAAGATTTTCTAAGAGGTCCTTAATTCACATTTTAACTCAAAGGACCTCAAGTGGTTTTCGGTACCCTGAAGCTAAAGCATCAGTCTCTTGACCCCTTTTGCTTCAGTGCTCTGTGAAATCCTGAACAGAATTTCTTCTCCCATGAATGGCAAACCACCTTATCTTAAAACATTTATAATTTTGAAGGTGTTTGGTTTTGATCTTCTGGAAATTTTCATCTGCTTATTTTTTTAGGCCAGATGATTATTTTTTGAAGATTTTGTACTGCAGAAAAACAGAAGCAGAATTTACCAAAACATGGTAAACATAAACATTTCCTTATGTTTGGAAACAGGCAAAATATTCAGACTGAGGCAAAATATTCTATTTTTTTTTTTTTCCATGACAGACAAGAAAAAGTATCCCTCAGCAACTGAACAAGGGGGAAGCACAGGAAAAGCTTCTAACTTGTGTGAAAATATCTGATATATCAGTTTATTGATGATTTTGCACTCATCTTTGCTTCTAAAGTTTGCTTAACTTAAGAATGCTTGTGATTTCATCATTACCGGCCATGGTTTTTTTTTGAGTTCACCTACATGGTACTTTGATGACTTTTGGGGAACTTGAAGCCACATAGAATTTTGTGGAAATAAGCATTCTTCAGCTGTGTTAAGACCTTATTTAGCAGACTACTGAACTCTGGAGAGGTACAGCATGAGTCTAACTTCCATAAAAGTGTCACAGCAGATATTCAGGACCTCCAGAATTATGAAAATATGCTGGTATGTTCTTAAATCCTCGGCAATGGAGTTGTTGCCATGGTCACTTAAATATAACACACCTGGGAAGCATGGTAATCTGCAGAAAGACTCTTAAATAATATCACATACTGAGGATGTTGCTTCTTTGTTATACTACAAAAGTATTTTGTCAAATTGAAGAAAAGGATTTTAAAAATAAGGTACAGTCAGCAGGGATAAACAAAAGACACTGCACTTAATCAGAAATTGTCTAGTGCATAAATACATGAGGGAAAACTACCGGCTAAGTGGCAGTTCTTTAGAGAAAAAAAGTAATGAATCACAAGCTGATTATGGGTCAGCCACATCATTCCCTTCTGGAAAAGAACAAATGACATAAAGAACCTGTAAGATACATAAAATAACCTTTCTGTTCAAGGGCTTTGATAAGCTAAAGTAATGTGTTCAGTTTCTGTCATGAAACTTCAAGAAAAACATAGGTCAGTTGGAGAGGTTCTGAATGACATCAGCAAGAATGATGAAAGGCTTAGGAAACATAATCTCTAAAGATGAATGAAAAGATCTGGGATTATTTAGCCTGAACTCAAGAGTATGTTTTTCTCCTGTGGAGTCATGTGGTAAATAAAAAATAGAAACAAAGAGGAAATAATTGTTTCTGTGTGTCCATGGTACACAGGAAAAATAATAAGCTTAAATTGCAAAATGGATTATTCTTATTGGAGAATAGGACAGACTGACAAAAAAAAAATGTTGAGGCATGGAATAATTTTTCTGAAACCTGCATTACTAATTTTTCCCTTTTTTCTGACCAGGCTAATAAAATATTTAGTTTAAGTAGCTGATCTGTCTCTGAGTAGATGGATGGATAAGATACTTTCTGAAGGTCATTTCAACTCCATTTCTCTATGGTTCTATAAGATTTGGCATGAAACTTACTTAAATATTTTTCTCTTAAAGCTGTATTATTCTCAGTTAGCATTATTCTGTGCCTTTTACATTAACACAAAGCCATCGCTGGCCATGAATGGAGGGCTCTTTATATGAAGACTGAAATATTTATGATTTGTTGCTTTTTTTTTGATTTAGTATATATTCATTGTATTTGATTGGTTGTGGTTAACATGTGCTTAAAAACTGTCATTTAGTTTTATTTTACACAATCTTGCTTTATTGTTCATTGCCACCTTTTCATGCTCCTTTGGTCGTTTTGTTCTTTCTTTTTATATTGAGAGTGTTATTCAGTTTTGTGGCTTGTGTGTTTTAATGTTATTGGTGCAATTGTCATCTTTTAGATAACTGAAAAATCTAAGAAGTGCTAAATGGTTTCAAAAATAAAATTTAAAATGTTTTATAATTCATTTGGTACAAAAAGGAATAAATATTCTAGACAGAATTTATGATATAATTATATGTGCGTTGAACTGAACTGACTAAAGCTAGGTGCTCAACCAAGCATCTAATTATTTAAAAAAATTGCAGATGAATGCTGCATTTGCAATGAATATAGACAAGGATTCCTGATACCGATTTCTGCATCTTTAAGAAAGCAGTCAGGCTTGAAGGAGCATAACAGCACACCACATTTGGAGCTTCCAACTCTTGCTAATATAAATAGTCTTCTTTTAGAGGAGAAGGTCAATTGATTTACATATGATCATTAATGTTGATGTAGTTTATATCTGTAGAGAGGATGTCCAAGATGGTATTTTCAAAGAAAACAGGACATTTTTCTAAGAAGACACACTAGGGAGAATCATGTAGATCACTTTTTTCTCAACTTTTGTGAATATGAGCATTTCTTTGCAAGTTTCATGAGAATCTTTTGTATGACTGTTCTCAGAACAACATTATAATTTATCAAACAGTACATATCTGCATATGTCTTCTCAAATGTGAACTTGTTTCTGAAATATTTACAACTGAGGATTTCAGGAGTTCTAGCTTCTCTGTGGCTTAGAAAGGTAGATTCTTCAAAACAAGGTGCATTTCTTTTTAAGAGCAAGGATTACTGAAGAAGTGAGCAACATTACTAAAAAGATAATTACTAAGTAAGTAGTGGTGGGTTGGCCCTGGCTGGCAGCCAAGCATCCACCCAACTGTGTGCTCACTGCCCCCACCGTCAGCATGGCAAGAGAGAAAACAGTACAGGAGCAAGGCAGACAGGAGATCAAGATAGAGACAAGGACGTCACTTACCAATTATGGAGGCAGGCAAAATAGAATCTAATTGGATATTTAACTACTCTTTCAGGTATAAAGAGAAAAAAAAGAAAAAAAAAATCAAGGAAAAAAGCATTAAAACGGGGAAAGCACACCACTCCTTTTCCCAGGCTCGACTTCACATCTGACTCCTCTCCTCCCACCTCGTTATGCCCGCAGGCTATGCTCCATCTGTTTAGCGAGGCAAGTAATGCAAAAGGTGAGAGAGGGGGTGAGGGGTAGGGGGCTGTGGTCTTTGCAGTTAGGATACTGGTTCTTTTTGTTGCTTCTCTATGCTCTTTTCCTCTGCAGTGGCATGGGTCTTCCACAGGCTCTGTCCCTTTGGGAATGCCTGCTCTGGTATGGAGCAGCTCCTACCCCTATGACCTCAGGGTTCTCTTTCTGTTTCCTTCTGATTCCTTCCTCCTATCTCTGTTCCCTTATTCTCTTCTTTACTGATGAGCTCAGCTTTGGCCTGCGATTTGTCCAGAGCCATCTGGAACTGTGTCCAGCATAGTCCCTGAGCTTCCACAGGGGCCACCTCTGCAACTTCCGTTTACTAAACCTTTGCCACCCCAACACAGAAACTTTTATCCATCCACGTTGCTTTTTCAGTCAGAAAAATCATATTCTATCATCTTCAAGAACTGAATAAAATCAGCAGAAATTTGAAGCTCTCATCAGCTTTCATAATTCCTTTCTTCTCAGATTGCCTAATGGCTTTTAATTAAAAAAGTTAAATAAAATGTGTATTTATAGCTATTAGTCTGACTTATGTGATAGTCAACAGATATTGCTGTGCATTGACAGAGATAGTTTATCATTTGCATTGATATCCAGCTCTAAATTTCTCTTGGGGTAGGCATTTTTTTAATGTATATTAGGTTTATTAGTCTAGCAGGTAGGAGCTTTATGAGAAACTACCACCACATTGTCCTGAAGAGAGCAATAGCTGTTGACAGTAAGTGCTTTCAGCCAGTTGAAGACAAGAGAAGGCCACTGAAGTAATAAGGTCAGCCTGATGAGAGGTAGTTTTAGCACAGCAGCAAATTAAGTGTTGCCAAGGTCAGCAGTCCAATATCTTAGGGAATCATCTGTCCATTTTCCTGTTGGTCTGACAGAAGCCAGTCTCCATGTGTGAGAATAAGTGAAGAGGGAGAAAAAACCAAAAGGCATGAACTATGTTGTACAAGATTAAAAAAAAAGAGGATCATAATGAACAGTGTAGGTCATTACCATTAGTGGAGAAATAGCCAATAACCATTCCAGAGGATTCAGATATCCCGCAGCTAGTGTATTTGGCTAAATGATGGTAGAAATCACAGAGATAATTAAAAGGAAAAAAAGATAAAAGGTAAAAACGGGCTGCAGTAGTAATTAAAGGTCAATACCTTGTGCATCTTTTAAATCTGAATGTGCTACCATTACCTATTAACTCTGCCTTTTTTTTCATCCACCCTTCTTCATAGAACTTTTATTGAACTCTTGGGATCAGAAGAAGAAAACAAGTAAATAAGGGTTTCTATATATCTTCATTCAGCACCTCTGGCCTGCGTGGAGAGGGCTTTCTACAGAGTTTTCTCATGACAGTGGTACTGCAGTATAGCACATCTCACAAGTGGGAAGATACTGAGATGACAATCATGAAGTTCATAGGCAAGATAGTGGCAATACACTGATTAAGTGGTAGTCTGTTTGCTACCATAATCTCACTCTAAACTTAATAATCACTGAAATATAGTGATTTCCCACGATGTGCTTGCAAAACAAAGTATCACACACTGCTCAGAATACTAAAAATCTTTCTGTCCTATATTGATGTCAGGAATCAGACTGTTCTGGAAATGTTTGTTGCATGGTACTGGTAAAATGGAAATTTTATCAGTACTGCCTGAAATGATAATGCATGACAGAGCACAGTTTCCAGAATCCAACAGGTGTTGGATGTAATGGTCTGAGAATTGATGTGAACTCTCTATGTAGAGTGACATTCCAGAAATTAATGGATAGTTATGGAAAGTCATGAACGATCCTTTTATGAATTATTTAACTGTCATGGCATATCTACATAGAAAACCAGAGAAAGCTGATATGAAGAGCTGAACTAGAAAATAAGATAGAAAAGGAGCAGAACAAGAAAAAGGAAGGCTATAAAACCAATAAAAGATACATTAACATTTTACTATCTGGCAAATCTATAATTTACCATAAGTCTATACCACCTCACTTAGGGCAAAAACTAGGATGATTAAGAACTCCAAGAAAGGGGATACTCACAATTAGGTCTTAGGTTTATTGATAACTAAGGAGAAATGTCCCTACAGTAGACTTTAAAATCACATAAGGCTCTTATAAAAGACAAAAGTTGTCAGCTGTTGGTGGGTCTTGTGAAACATCAGAGCTCGTCAGATGGGGCTGAGCCTGGCATAATGCTTTTCCTTTGAGTCAATGCAGTCATGGTTATATTCTTTTTAAATGCTGCTGAAAATTGTTGACAATTTTCCACAAAAAGGGGAAACATCTTCAGAAAGTAAGAATCAGTAACTGCATTGGCTGTTTGAACTGTAGGAACAGGAAAACAGGCTGGAAGAATAAAAACTGGTCTGAGAGAAGAGAAAATAGAATCACCTGTTGGCTGTTCCAGGTGAAAAATAAAAATTAACTACACCTATTGGCTGCTCAAAGTGGTGTTGTCCCATGGCCTCTTATGTCACTATGATAGAAAAATGATATAATGTTTACCCAAAATGGAGCCTTTCTCTGAGAGCTTCCCGTGCTGCAGATACTTTTCCTAAATAGGTGGAATTTTCTGCGCAAACTTTTTTCAAGATCCTGGAGTCTCAGTGGGGATGCCTGGCTGACTTCAGACTCTGTGATGTGGATCATCTTTGCAGTGAGAATCTGTCAGTTATTCTGCTGGTACCCCTCTGGCCCACACTTTTGTGCTCTGTTTGGTTTGTCCTCTGACTTCTGGGATGGTTGATTACCCTTTGGGGATTTTTTGCCCTTCTCTGGGATTTTTTTGTCCCTTTCTGAGATTAATTTTCTTGATACTGGTATTATGTATCCATATCCATATATATATATATGATGTTCCCAGGTATGTGAACAGGAATGTTACATTGTTGATACATTTGCTTCATTAGTGATGTTTCTTCTACCCTGTAATAGTGTATACCTACTTTGTTGTTGCTATTACTGGTTGCTTCTATTGTATTGATTGTTGCTGTGTGATCAATTTTAGTTATAATACTGATTATTGATAAAAATTTGTAAGACCTTGATATATATATATTTTTTTTTTAATTAATCATAGTTATACTGTCTAGTGGTGATTTCTGTGGTGCTTGTGGGTAATCTGTAATAGGGCAAAGACATTTAGAGAATAAAGCCTCCATGTCCTCGGCTATTATGGAATCCTAATAACCCAGTCACAACCTCTACTCATTTGCAGACTGGGTAACACTTTAGGATATGTCAGCTTATTGCCTTGGAGGATGAGGGGAGGGCAATTTATCTCAACTAAAGTAAGGCTATTGATTTTATTTCTTCTAGCACCTTGTCTCTGAGGACAAGCTGATTAAGTACAGACTAGATAAGTGGGCAGTGAGGTAGACTAAAGACTGGCTGAAGAGCTGGGCTCAGAGGGTTGCAACCATCAGGATAAAGTCCTGGAGGATAGTAGCTAGTGGCATGCCATAGAAGTTGATATTGGGGCATCTTCATACATCTTCATTAATGGCCTGGACAACGGGACAGGCCATTTGAATATGATTTTTGAATATAATGCAAAACTGGGAGGAATGGCTGTGCTAGCTACCCTTCAGAAAGACCACAACAGGCTTAGAGAAGCAGACCAACAGGAACCCCCGAGAAGAGCCATTTCAGGGTAAATTCGTGAAAGGAGCCTCACCAGTGGTCTCTGAAGGAGTCTGTGGAAGAGCCCATCTCATCACTGGTTGAGAAAGGAGGAACCTGCATAGTTTAGGTTCTTGTGTCTGAAGTTGCACTTTGTAAATGTGCATCTTTTAAGCAGCCAGCTTGAAGAGCCTTAGCACACAAAATCAATCTGACAGGAAGGATATTTTCTATCATATGACAACTGGTTCTCAAGAAGTGCAATACAGAGCTGAAATGACATGAGTTTTCTCACCATTGTCTCTGCTTCACTCCTGACTAGCACTACCTGATGCTTGTCCAACCAATGTCCTGACAGCTTGTCAAAATGCTTCTTGGAAATAGCTTTCAAATGATTTATTGTATCAAACAAGCTGCCTTTGCATTCCAGTTCAAGCTTGACAAATTTGTCAGTTACTCTGATCTTTTCACAGTTCATAAAGTCAACATTTCTGTGAAGCAGCCAATTCTGAGAAACCTGCAAGGAAACCCCAGGTAATTGCTTCAAATCTGACCAATTTAGGAATAATGTGAGATATTTTTAAATCTCAACAGAAGAAAGTTGCTCATAAGGTGGCAAGAGGGCTTCATTAAAAATTATCTAACAACATCTGAGAGTTTTCAATGCAGCAAAGATTTATTTCAGAGCATTCTCACTGGTCTAAGAAAACCCAGTGCTTCCCTTGAGGAAGTATTTGGTCCATATTTGTAAGCTCAAGTATGTGTTATAAAAATGATGAGGGTATACAGTCTTTAAGCACATGAAAGAACAAAAAAACCCTACTTATTTCACTGACTGGATAAACAACCTGAGTTCTACATTCCTTAAATATTGTCACTCTTTTGACGTTGTGTTTGCAAAGAAGTTTTCAATATAATAGTTTTTGCTATTTTTATTCCCTGTTGTAGAGAAGAGCAGGGTATTAAGCTGTTACAATACATATAGCAGTAAAACATGGAAGGGTAGGTTAGATCTTAATAGTTTTCTCTCCTGCTTCTTTTTCATATATGTGATCTGTGTTATTTTAGCGAAATTGATTTTTGCCATGTTTTAACAGATGCAACAAGTCAAAAGAAGCAAACCTACCTAAATTACTAAAGGAAAAGAGAGTGAAGAGGAAAAATAGAAAATGCAAACATATAAAACAATTCTGACTGTATGGAGTTCTAAGCTGGAATTAAGTTTCATTCACATCATTGTACTTTATGAAATGATACAGCTTATTCACAGTAGTATTGCATGATATGATGTAGAACTTTTGAGGGATTCAATTTACTGTTTACTGTGCTGATCTAATCTCTTGCATGAAGCAATTAGGTCAGCCTTTTGAAAACTGCAGTGGCTTTTTCTGCATGACAATAGCAGACTGAACAAAGACAAAGCAGATATGTTTCTTAGCAGGGCAACATATATGGCATTGCTTCAGAAGACAAGAAGTGGTCTTTCAGTGCTGGCCAAAGCAGCAGGACTTTTCAGTTGTTGGCAGAAGTATAAGCTCAAGATTACTTGAGTATGCGGGCACGAGTATGTAATTGATAGTCACAAAATTGCAGAAGTCCTTGGAGGATTTATGGTGAAAGCATGACTAGAAATGTGACTTTTAATCTTTTATACAATTGCTTCTGCCTCACACTCTCAGAGTGCTTGGCTCTGCTGTGGCAGTTATATGTTGGAGAGCCCAGGGTAATAACAAAACCCTTTTGTTCTTGCTTCATGCATGCAAACATTACTTGAGGTAGTTTGATTTGTGCTACCACACCTGACATTTTCTCTGTCAGCTGTGAGAACTACGGAATTTGACAAACTGAACCACTCTTGCTCAAAACACTTTTCTGGAAATCAATCTGACTGTTTCACCTGGAAGGTTTGTAAATTCCCCAAACCTGATGTTCTGTCCTCAAGATGAAAAATGCTTCAAAATATGAGGATGTTTTTGACTTTCTTTGGGTCCAGGATGTTTATCCCAGCCTGCAATTTGTGGAGCAGTTTGTTCACAGACCCTTCAACAATTTATTGTGCTTTGAGACAGTGTAAACCACCTGGAAACAGCTACATGAGTGATCATGGCTGGGCTTGGCCAAGAAGAGCGATAGCATTCTTCTTTCTGTTTTCTGTTGTCAAGAAGGAATATTTTATAGTCTCCTGCAGTAAGTTTTTTCAGCTTAAGGTCATGATCATGATACTTTCCCACTACTGGATGTAGTAGAACAGATCAGCTGCAAGCAGTGTGTGCATAGTTCAAGGCAGTTTGGATTTGTTTGGAGCTACATGAGAACTGTTTTTCCTAGTCCAGTGTGCCTCTTGTGTGCATATTTTTGCTAATTTTACATCAACAAAGTTTACCTAGACAGGAGAAATCTCCTGTTGCTGCATGTTATCATAGCTTATAGTTATTGTGGAGCCTGACAATAGTTACTGGTCATCAGTTCCACATACTCCAGCCTTGTCCATGAAAGGTGCTGTTCTGCATGGTAGGTCAGCTGAACCAGCCTGAGGGTTCTCTGTGTTCAGGAGACAGTGAGTTAGAGGCTTTTCTTGAAGAATGACAGAGCTATAAACAATGTCAGAAAACGTGTGACAAAAGGAACATGTGCACTTCAGACATAGAATCATAGAATAGTTTGTGTTGAAAGGGGCTTTCAAAGGTCATCAATTTCCACAACCACTGCAATGAGCAGGAACATCTTCAAATAATCATCTTATGTTTTACCTTGGTGCCATGGTCTATGGGTTATTTCAGTGTGCCTGGAACAGGAACTTGTAACTTGGGGCGGAAGAGCAATGTGTGAGACCAAGAGTGAATAAGTAAAGATGGCATTAGGTTAACCCAATGTAAAGACATGATGCAAAATTGAATCAGTATAAATAGATACAGTGTTTGAGACTATAATGTACATAGGAAGCCACAGGAGCTGTTGTCACATTATATGGCTGTTGCAGCATTTATTTTTCATAGGTTTATTTTATGTATATCTGAATGTTATATATATATATATCATGCAATCCTAATCTGGACACAAGCTATTAACTCTCTATGTGACATACAGTGATATTTCTGAGTGTTGGAATACATCTGTCTACGCTAGTAAGCTTTTAGCCTTTAGTTAGTGTTCCTGTCATGACATTTTCATGTGCTGCAAGTAGCTTACCCAAAGAATTCTTGGGCATGATGCTGGAGTTGGAGAGTTCCAGTGAGGGCTGCCAATAGACAGTTTGCATGCAACCACCCAGTTTCCCAGGATAGCAGTAATTACTAGCATAGAAGCAGGCTTTACTGTGCCAGCTAGTTTCAAGACCAAGGAATATTCTTAGTAAATTTAATTTACTAGCATAATTCTCTGGTGTCTCATTTTTCCTTTCCCTTAATTTTTACTTGATCATCATAAAGTTCCCTGTGATCTCTCACAATCCAGCATTAGACTACATTCAGAAAAAGTAAGTTGGGTCTTTCGTACTTAGAAAGCTGTCTGAAAGGTCAGTTAAGAAAATAATTTTATGTTTCTTTTATTGGTTCAGTTTACTGTGTTATATCTCAGATGTTCAGACTTTTCTTTGTAACTAACTAGGTCTAGGAATTTAATGTTTTTGCTGCTAATGAATCGCCAGAATCAATACACTGAAGCTTTGGAAATAATAATTGTCAATAGACTTTCCTGTAAATGCAGTAGCAAAACATCATAAAATGCAGAAGCACATAAAATGAACTGCCAAAGTGCTTAAAGGCATATAGTAATCCATCAGCTGCATTATTCTAAACTCTCTGTTGTCATAGATGCATGCTTTTAATATTACTGACATAACTAATCCTTGTGAAATCAGTAGGCCATCTCATAATGGCTGATATCAATGACTAACATCGGTAATTTCAACAGCATCACGTATAGGTAAAATAATACTTTTTGTATATGTTCTGTAGCCAGATGGAGCAGACTTAGTAAAAAATTTAGACATTTTCATGACCAAAAAATGAAAATAAAACCCCCTGGGGGTCTGCTCTACTAAAAGAAAGTAGTGACTTTGGCTTCTTTCCTTCACTGAAAATTCATATGAAAAAATGAAAAACTGCCATCTCAGAATTTCACCTCAGGTTTTTCAAATGGAATTTACAGATTTTCATGCTGTAAAATTGAGATTTCCCTCAAGGGAAAACATCAGGGGTTTATGAAGGAGCAGAGCTAAGTTGTTAGAAGTCCTTCTGTCTAGCCTAATGTTTTTGTATTTTTATTTTCTTTTTACTATACCAGATTTCCTGATGGAAAAATAATTGGCAAGTGTTCAGAGAGCTATGGATTCAGCTCAGAACATCCAAAGTGAAAGCTAGAAATTGAAATAGAAGCTATTTTTCTCCATGGCTATTTACTTCTTAATCATTCAGTATAGCTGTATAAATAATACTCAGATACTAATCTATGTTCAGTGTGTACTATTTGAGTCCAGATAGCTTCCCTTGAATTCTGGTTAACTATGTTCAAATGCATATTTCTTTTTCTATGGCCCTGATAAGCCAAGAGCCAATTCAACTTTTCTTATGAATAAGAGCAGCTTAAGGTTATCCAAAATCCACTATGCCAGCACTCAAACTGTTTCACGAGTACTAAGGCCGCTATAGTGATATTCTTTCACTTGATAGCATTGTTGTAGCCACAGTAGGATAAAGATAAATGACATATAAGATAAATAGAGTGGCAATAGTATGATAGTTGAAAAAACTGGCAGAGCTGGAGGGAAGAGTATTCTTTTAAATGTTATTCCATTATTAGGAAAGTGTTAGCATGTTTCTTCCACAGACTGGAAAAAAGCTGAGGGAAGGGATAGAGAATGAAGTAAAACTGATAAACAGAAAAATCTCACTATATAGCTTGATCTATCTTGAATTTTATCAGGTGGAGATTCCCTCTACCACAATTACTTGCAACACTTCTGTGCTACATGGATGTCAATTGAAGCGGTTGATTCTGATCAGACTATTTATTCAACCTGTTTGATAAGCATCTTTAAGACAGGCTCAGTTATATTTCTGCAAAAATTGTGATGATCTGATGATCCATCGCTGCCCTGCAGGATGGGACCTTATTTGTTTGTCAATTGTGTGATAGTGTTTCCTTTCCATTCACAGACTCAGCGAAGAATAGGAATTGACCCATTTTTATTGATAAAATAAATAACTTGAAATGGCCATTCATAAAATTAGCCATTTCTTTTTTAAATCTGTTAGGAACACTTGACTGTAAGACCTATTAGTGTTGACATTTGCACATCCTGACTACATGGTATGCAAAGAAATATCTTGGAGTAGCCTTTGAAAAATAAGTGACAACAAAAGCACCAATTACTTCAAAGGCCAAGTCCATTTGTTTATTAATTGTATTATAGAACAGAAAGCAAAGAGCTAGAGAACAAGAAGGTCTCTTTTAATCTACACTTGTAGGGTCTTATTAATTTTAAACTTAACTAACAGTAACCGTGGGTGAAACAGGCAGGATAGGCAATGCTGTTGCATCAGAAGAGAAATGTGAAATATAAGGTTTGTGTACTTTCCACCTTCCTAGGAACCAATTGGCATCATAATCCAAGCACTATTTCTTACTACCAGGATCAATACTGAAAATGGGGGAAGTAATAAGCAGCTTTAATTCTTCCCATGAAGTCAGAACACGTCTACCAAATAATAAATAGGTGCCACCGTTGCTCTGTTTTCTGGAATGCTGCTTATCCACAAGGACCTATTTAATTATTTCTTTGGTTTTATGGGTCTGTCTACAGTCATTTACTTTTCCTTCACAGTCGGTTACCCAAGGTAATTCTAACTCTAATGAGACTGGGATGTTTTGCTACAGAAGTAGGAAGACAGCTTAGAGGCCCCCGCTGAGAGAATTTTCCTCTTGCTAACAGTGCAAACCTTCTGCTGAGGCTCCTGAATCACTCTGCGAAATAGCCTTAGTGTCCTGAGAAGTCTCCCCTGGGACCCTCACCCACCAACTCTGTCCATTGCCAGGAGCCCCATTTCACCTCAAGCCTGAGCCCCCAGTCCTGGTGTCACCAGACACTCTCCATCCCTGTTGTTCCTAACATGGCTGTTCCTAACCTGTTGGTTAGATTTCTTGGACTGATGTTAGACATGACTGGTTACCTCAGCTTTGTCTGGATTGCAGGTGGGACCATTGTAATGGGCATCTCTACTGTGCTCACCCTGCTCAGGTACCGTGCCCTGCTGCTGAGGACGTGGAGAAACCTGTACTGAGTGTAACCTCAACTGTAGTTTGCGCTCCCTGCGGAGCAGCTGGCCTCCCGCTGCAACTCAGCAATAGCTTTGGAAAAGAATGGGACTTAGTCTTAGGGAGCTTTGTCAATTCAGTGGCTGTTCCAGTTTTGCAAAGCTAAATTCAACAGATTATCTGGCCTACAGCACCCTGGGAGATCTGCTCATGTCCCCAAAGCAGCTGGGTTTCCAGTTCACAGTTCAGCCCACATCATGAGGGCTGAGGGATCTGGACTGGAACACTTCACAGATCCCACTTCTCTCATTTCATTTCAAGATTAAAACCCTGCTGAATTCTGTTTTCTATTCCTATGGACTATTACTCCTGTGATTTATCATTACAAAATTATTTTAACCAGTAAATGCCTCAAAAAAGACATCTGTATATCAAGTTAACACCAACTAATATCCTTGATGAATACCTCTTGTTTCAATGTGAGCATAAGCTAAAGATTTGGGTGCTTTAGAAGACTTTATCTGTACTAGCAGTCATGCCATCTGTTTGTTTAAATGATCAACTAGATGGTAGTGGTAGCACAGAGGGGCTGAAACACAGATTTCTGTAATTTGCCCTGGATCTGAAGAAGAACTTCAATTTGTAGGTGTGCAAAGGTGAATGTTTGTGTGTATCCTTTAACCAGACTGTCTGTATGCAACAGTTTCTGTAACATGTGAAACCAAAAAAAGATTGTTCAGTTTAAAAGCTAAGAATGGAATTATCCTTCAACAGACTTATTTTGAAAAGATAAACTCGAACAGGCAAAGCCAATGAAAGGAACAAGCAGACTTTAAGATAGGTGTTACATTGCATTTCTCTGTTTAAAGACAAGAACAAATATGTAAATTTTGCACATTGCTCTTTTGCTTTGATTATATTTTTGAGCTTCAGCCCTTTTGGCTTAAATGCTTTGACATCACTTCCATCTCAGCATGATTCCTGCTTGCTGTTGGCTTAAATATCTTCCTTTGAGACAATAAACTGATGATTTCTAAAATGAATCAATGTTCTTAGCCAGGCTGTATGGGAGAATGATTAATCATAGCTAATAATTATATTTTGAGAGAACTAGCTTTCCCCAGACTAGGAGCTGGTAATGTTGCATTTTGTTGTTTGATTGTTGCTTTGTTTCTTAATTACCTCCAAAAAATAGGCAAATCTTGTTTTTAGGAAGCTCTCTCATCCTAAGCATATTGCACATAGGGGCCCACTTCACACAAAGCATGAGAATACAAAATTAGCATTTTAAACTCCATTCTTTAACCATTTTATTATAGTCTCTGCCTATTATATGGTAAAATATTGCAGTTCCTGTTTGGGAATGGTAGTAACACATGGGAAGAAAATATGTTAAAACTTCCATTATCTAGCTTATATGGTCTAGCTAAAGTTTTAAATGTTATTTAAACATATGTTTTTATTACTTCATTTGTTTTTAATTGCAATATTTTAGAACATTATCAATAATGCTATCAATTATATTTTTAGGAGTCAATTACATAGGTTTGTGGGTTTTTTACTTTTATTCTGTTTCCGATTCTCTTCTGTGAGCTTCAGCAATCAGCCTAAAATTCTCAGTCCAGATTTTAAGAGGGATCAAGTTAAAAGAAGGCTGTATTAGTTTATTTTGGCGTTTGTTGAAAGAAATAGAGACTCTAACTCTGAACCTTCTAGCGTTGACTGGAAGCATGTCAAAAAATCATATCACTGCAGTCCATGCCTTTCTTCTTGGTTGTTGGGAAGGAAAGGATAAATAAAACAGTTACACAAGAATTTCACAATCTGAGGAGGAAAAAAGGATATTTGAACAAGGAGAATGTCTCAGCCTTGCCCTAATCCAATTATAAGTTTCAGTTTCCTGAAACTGTTGTTTCAGTTTTCTTTTTCTGTTACTCCTTATATATCCTTCATAACCCATCTCATCTCTGCCCTATGAGGATGGCTAGCTAGAAGGATTAGGTTGTTTAATTTTTTATTGTATGTCAGTGTAGTTTTTCCTTCCGTGATGTCAGAAGTTATTTTGTTTAATGAAAGAATTACTCAGAAGAGGATAAAATTTTGAAGATGACCATAATTTTAAATGTCTTGTTATTAATCAGTTATAATTGCCCAGTTTGGCTACTTCAGTACAAGAGAAATATCAACAAACTGGAGAGAATTCAGTAAAGGGGCACTAAGGTGTTTATGAGCCTGGAGCATATAGCGCAGGAAGTGGGGCTGTGAACATGAGTTTGTTTAGGCTAAGGTGGGTTGGCCCCAGCTAGCAGCCAAGCAGTTGCTCGCTTCTCCCGTACACACACACACAGTGACACAGGGAACTAAAATAGGAAAAATGGAGTAAGAAAACTCTCAAATCAAAATCAAGGCAGTGAAGTCACTTAGTCCTTGCTGTTGTGTCAAAGCAGATTTTACTTGGGAAATTTAACTCGGTTTAAAACAATTAATTACTGATCCAGTATTGGGAAGCAAACCAGACAAACACTTGAAGAAAACACCTTTTCCCATGCTCAACTTCATTCCAGACACATCTCATCCCCTTTTCCTACTCTCAGTCCTTTTGTTGAGGCAAAGGCTATTGCAGGAAGTTGGTGTTCACTACATACTGGTTCCTTCAGTACTTATTCCTTACTCCTTTTTTTCCACTGTGCCTTCCTTCTTAATGGTTTCCTCTTCTCTGGTGGTGGTGCTCCCCAGGCTGCAGTCTTTTCAGTGATGTACCTGCTTTGACATGGGTCCTTCAGTGTTCACAAGTTCCTCATGGTTGTTCCTACTTGATCATGGGCTTATCTAGAGGCTGCAGTCCCTCTGGGGTGTTAACCATCTCCACTGTGGAACACTTTCTACTGCTCTGGCCTTATTCCTTTGTCTTGGTGTTTACTGTCCTTTCTTAAATATGTTGGTACAGAGGCACCAGCAGCTTCACTGATGGCCTCAGGCAGTGTGCACAAATTGTTTCCTGCAGACAGACTGTTCCCTTGCAGACAGGGGACAGTTCCACATAACCTAAATGAGGAGATCAGATCTGGTGATGGTAGCCAGGTTCATGGAGTGATGACCAGAGAAGTCTGTAGTGACAAAACATGTTTGAGGTCAAGCCAGAAAGGCAAGCCAGCAAGGCCAGGATCAACAAGATAGAAGGCCATGCACAGCATGCATACATTATAGCTCAAGGAAGGATGAAAAGCAAGGGCCTGAGGTTAAATGCAGCTTGTGAGCCCATGCACAAGGAGTGCATGGCTAAGAAAGCCAGACAAGGTTTCTCACTGCTCTTTTTTGCAACTTAGCTGTCTTCACAGGAGTCTGAACCAGGGTATCACAGCTCTGCTTTGATGCAGGCATCGAGTCAGCATAGCTGACTTTGTTGCAGGCAGCTGAGTCTTGAGCAAAGAGGTTAGAGAGTGGTCAGGGCAATTAGAATATTCTGGTCCACATATGAACCTGCTTGGGGGAGGTGATTGGACTAGCTGATGTCCAGAGGTCTTTTCCAACCTGAATTATGATTCCATGTCTGATTAAATACTATTTCTTCTTCAAATAGATAATTTTTTTTTTTTTTTTGTTAAAGCACATTCGCAGTCTGTTCTTATTCATGAGTGTATGATTACTGGAATATCAGAAGGTGAAAAACGGTGCACCATTTCCCTCCATTCTGGGAAGAGGGATATGGGATCTAGCAGATATGTGTCATAGACAATATAGGTAAAAGGGCTGAGGCCATGTATTCCATTTGCTACTATCTTCAATGCAAGATCAATTAGAGCTAAAGCATTTCTGACAGCGGCTTGATTAACCACTTAAAAACCTCTAGTGATGAAGACACCTGAGCTTGCACTGCCAGTATTTATTGTTGTGAAGTGTTTCCTGTCTATTCTAGATGTCTTACTACAATTGGGGCCCATTTTTCCTATCCACTGTAGAAAATGAAAAGCATACGTAGACATGAAAATGTAGAAGAAATGAAGAATGAAAAGCAAATGAAGAATGAAAATGTAGAAATTACAAGCAAATAATTTCCTTTCTCTTTAACAGGGTTTTATGTTTTTGAAGACTGTAAGTTATTTTTTATTTTAGCAGTTGTATGTCCTTCAGACTTTTCAGACATGGCATGTTTCTAGATATTCTCATTATTCTCCTCTCATCTCTTTGCCTGTTTTTTTTTTGAGACAGTGCTCAATCAGCAATATCACACTATGGCTGAATTGTTTGCATGACTGAACAAACTGGAAGGCTTAATTCATATATTTTGGAAGTTATATTTCTGCTTACTTGAAAAGGAGGTGCTAGAGATTGACAGTGAAGTAGCAGAAGCTACTGTGTAAGAAATACATTCATATTAATGGAATTGCAGAAAATCAGTCAGCATGAACTGCTCCTCCTGTAGTGAAAGCATGTGCTTCCTGAGAAAGGTATGGTTTCTGTTCCTCACTTTCTCACACACATATATAGAATCATGGAGTCATAGAATAGTTTAGTTTGGAAAAAAACAGTAAGATCATCAGTCCAACCATTAACCTAGCACTACTAAGGTCACAAGTAAAACATGTCTCAAAGTGCCACATCTATACGTCTTTTGAATACCTCCAGGGATGATGACTCTACCACTTCCCTGGGCAACCTGTTCCAGTGCTCGTGTCATGGGTTCAGCAGTAGCAGTCGTTTTTCTCCTTCTTAGTAGCTGGTGCAGCACTGTGTTTTTGACTTGTGGCCTGAGAACAGTGCTGATAACACCAGTGGTTTTAGTTATGGCTTAGTGATGCTTGGTCTGGCCAAGGACTTTCTGAGCCTCATGCTCTGCCAGGAAGGGGGGGGGAGCTGGGAAGAAGCAGAGACAGGACACCTGACCCAAACTGACCAAAGAGGCATTCCATACCACAGCACGTCATGCCCGGGATGTAGAAGCGGAGAGCAGAGACCCGGAAGGGTGGTGGGGGGTGCACTGGCTTGGTCGGGCTGAGTGTACGTGGTGAGCTGTTGTATTCTTTTCCCTTGTATTTCTC
>JANRGW010034090.1:18159-28703 GCA_024733675.1 Psilopsiagon aymara | reverse complement strand
GCCCCACATCACTGCCCGGAACACTGTCCTGGGCCTTGAGAAACAGATTTTGTGGCGACATGGCACCCCAGAGAGAACTGAGTCAGACAATGGGACTCATTTCTGGAAGAGCCTGATAGATATTTGGGCCAAAGAGCATGGCATTGAGTGGGTATAGCACATCCCCTACCATACACCAGCCTCTGGGAAAATCCAATGCTACAATGGGCTGTTAAAAACTACACTGAGAGCAATGGGTGGTGGGACTTCCAAATACTGGGAGTTACATTCTTCCCATTCTCCTTCTCATCCTTCCCGGAGCAAGGGGAGAAAGACTGACCTCAAGGTTTCCATGAAACAGTGCCATGAGATTCAGAATCATCCTGGGAGCACTCACAGCTGTGCCACAGATCCTGCCCTGGACATAAACGATGAACAGACCAAAAAACAAAGCAAGAACACGGACTGCACGTGTTTAGCAGGCAAGGGAAAGGGCTCATCTTCAGCATTAGGAAAGTTTGTGTCATCAGCAAGGTGGCCAACTGGACCTCAGTGTTACCAGTGCTCTGGTCACCCCTGGAAGCTTAGCTACTACTGGTTTTGTTGCTGGGGCTCTTTCCCAGGCCTGTAAGGATATTCAGAATTGGAATGGTAGCTCTATGAACAATCAGACTACAGAGGTGGAGCAAAATCTGAACAAGAATTCAGACCGGAGGAGACAACAGTGAAACGTAAGAGACTTTAAAAAACTATCACCTGCATGAGATTAGAACATTAAAAAAACCCAAAACACAACCAAACAAAACCCACATCACTGCAAGGACAAGCAACTTCCTTCTCTGGAAGAGTGGCTTCTTCCATATTCCACACCAGGGATCTCACTGAGTTGACCTTCTAGGCAAGACAATCACAGAACTAGTAGTATGTGCAAATCCTTCCAGAGGACAACACGCTTTCCAACATGACTGTCCCTGCAAGATCCTTAAGCTTGGCCTCAACTACCAATGTGTCCCTGTGCCTTTGGGCCAGAATGGGCAGGCAGGCAACAGAAAGATGCTATAGCACCAGTTAACAAAGTTCAATGCAATTTTCAATGCATTAAGCCAAAGGATTGTCACCAAACTTGCCTTCCATGCAAGTTTTGCAAAGAGGGTAAAGCTACACTCCAGCTGCTTCTGTCCCCACGGTGCCTTTTGCATTCACTCCTTGCCTGAATTGTAGATCTTCTGAACTGTGGCACGTGTGAGCTCCAGATCCTCTGGGTACCGAATTTCTAGCTCGGTATTTGCTAGGTAGTGAATGCCAGTGAACTCTGAGAAGTAGCGGCCGATGTCAGGGTGAGGGATCTCCCGAGGCTCAGAGTTGTACTCCAGGTTCTCTGTTAGGAAAGGAAACAATGGGTTATCACCTCAAAACATGGCCTTGTGCAAGGCAACAAATCCTGCACCTCTCTTAAGTCTTGTTTCTGTCTCTACAAGCACCACCTCTTGATGCTTTAATGACAAAAAGCTAACCCAGGAAACTACACAAAGTGCACCTACACAGAGTGCACCACTACAGCTGCTCCAGAGCCTTATCTCCTAAGAGATGCTCACCCCGTCTATCAGCAGTATGAAAACAGTTTTTATGCCTGAGACTACACTGTCTGACATCAGGTTAAAGTAGCAGGATGCTGCCTGCTCCTACTCATTCAGAGGTCCTAGCTGTAAGCACAGGGAGAGAAGCTGTCACAGTGAGCTCTCTGCCACAAATCCCATAGGAGATCCAGTTGTTAGACGAGGTCCTTCTCAGTTGCTCCAAGGGGAGGCTGACTGCACAGGGTTGTCCTGGCAGAGGAGCTGAGTGCTTTCTTGCTCTAAGTCACCAGCCTGGTTTCAAGCATATCTCAACACAGAAAAATTAACTTCTCTAAATCCAGACTTCCCTGAGTTAAGAGAAAATCCCTAAGAACACCACACTGATTGCTTCCCAGAGCAGCCCATTTCCTCCTCTGTACAAGATAACCTGATTAAGCACAACAGTAAACAGTGCAGAAGCACTGGCATTAAAACACAAAAGGAACCCAAGCTGAGGGCCCCTTTACACCTGCAGTGTTTGTATAAAGCAGTGTGACTGGGAAGCAGCCCAGCACTAAATCACATGTTCAGGTGCCCTGCAGCAGTCCCCAAATGCTGTCACTTCTACCACCAGCACAGTGCCAGACACACAGGTAGAAACAAAAGCTGCTGAAGTCCCAAAGTCTGACTGATTGGGAAGGTAGGGTGGGAACGAGATGGGGTGCATGCCTCAAACTATTCAGTTCACTACAGAGAGCACACAGAAGTTGTATTAATCCATACAGGCGCTTTGAAGCTACTGTATGTCTGTGTGCAGCCAAAAGCACAAGCACTTGCTACACTTCAGTGGGCTGGTGCAGTCCTTGCAAACTACTGCACCACTGCAGAAGACAACTGACACTCCAATACGCTCTGCAGAAGCATGGCTGAGCACTGAGCTGTGAACAGAGGGAAAAACACTGTGATGAAACAGAAGCTGGCAGGGGAGAAGAGTCTGAGTTTGGCACTAGGTGGGGAGCCTGAGAAACATGCTGAATAGCATGTTCTGAGCCAGGTACCTGGCCTGGGCTGCCACAAAGCAAACAAAAAGGGCGAGAATGGACAGGTAGACACCAAACTCGCTGTATGAAGCAGGTGATTTAAAATTAGCTATAGCTCAACCTACAAATATACAGGAAGGACTCAAACTGCAGTGCAGTTATTTATAATAAGCTTGAGGTTATTTCTGGACAGTTTAGATGAAACTCTGCAATACTTACGATTCTTTCAGTTAAAAACTATCACCCCTCCCCAAAGTCAGGTCAGTAAGTTATGAAATAGACCCTTCTCAATTGATCTGAAGATTTATCTTAGAGGGGATTTCATCAGCAAGATTTCAGCAAGGACAAGCCTTTCAGTTTTCCCTTTTCAGTTACATGCCAGAGACACACAGTGTCACCTACAGCTTGGCTAAAATACACTGTCCTCTGGAATCAGTCAGGACTGTATTTTTTGTATAACTGTTTATAAACAACTCTAAGATGCATATTTTATTATATACTATGAACAAATTATTCTATAGTTCTTCCCTGTGAGGGTGGTGAGGTGCTGGCAGAGGGTGCCCAGAGAAGCTGTGCAGCGTTCAAGGCCAAGTTGGATGGGGCTTGGAGCAACTGCTCTAGTGGAAGGTGTCCCTGCCTGTGGCAGAGGGCTGGAACTGGAGGAGCTTTAAGGTCCCTTCCAACCCAAACCATTCTATGATTATACAACTATATTTTAATATCAAGAATTTTTGGTCTTCAAGACCCTGAGAGGTCAAGTACTGCCTAATAAGAGCCATAAGAAGCTGCAATATTCCCAGTCCCCACTTGATCTACTGAATATAAAGCAAGTCTCAGGACAGCAGGAAACACCTGCACTTTACACCTACAAAGGTAGGATTGTCCTGTAAAAACACCTCTTGGTCACATATATGGGATCAGAACCTTCTAGAGAGCACCCCTAGTGAAACAGCTGAACTGCATTTTGTTCAGCATTTCCACTCCAGCAGCTTCCACATCTCTTAGCAAAATACAATCAGGCTGAGCAGCTGCCCTGCCAGCTGGATGGGAAGCCTCTGGATCAGAGGGAGAAGAACAAACATGAGGCAAAGGAACACTCTGTTTACAGTGTACAGAGTTACAGATTCATTATTTTTCCTTTCGAACCTCAGTTCAACACTTCTTCCTGTGCCCTAACCTCATATTCTGTCCAAGAATTTCCTTTCTGAAGGCATAGTGCATGAAGAATGAGTGACAGATTTCTACATTGCTTTGCAGTTGTAGAGACATTGATTTTTGTCCTGTTTTTATGAGAGGTGGCACTAAATCCATGCTACCTGTGCTCTTGGCACATAGTGTCTTGATGACAGCTGCTCAGAACCGTGCCCTGACAAGCAAAGCTTACTTGCTCCCTCCCTGAATCTTATTTTGAGGTCCTGCCCAAAGCACAATATGATTTCAAAGAGCAAGAGTTACTGACAGAACTTCAGAGCGCAGTAAAAGATGAGTGACTTCTTTCAAAAGCAGCAATCATGGTTTACACAATAAAAACAATCACGTCCAAAACACACTTCTTGGGCAAGAGGAGATTACACCAGAGTGGTCCTTAAAATTTATTCATGGAGAGCAAACAAGGCAGGCCATGATTCAAAATCGTTTTCCTTCCTATCTCAATCTTAACTTACAGTTTGTGTTTCATACTTACAAGGGTTAATCCCTTAAACATCCCTGCCTCCTAATGCACTTCTAAAGTGGATAGTAAACAAAGACTCACCTTGAGCAGCATATCTGCAAGAGCCATCTTCCACTAGCACGTTGTAGAAAGGTTGGTGGGGGCCATGTGGAAGGCTGTGGACGTTCATGTTCCGGATCCATTCATGCCCCATCATGCAAGCAGGATCCCATCCATAAATCACACAGTTGTAGCCATATCTAAAGAAACAGCACACCAAAGACTGTGAGAGCTGCAGAGCCAGCTCTTGTCTCTCAAGACTAATAAAGCACAAACAGGACAGGAACCTCCTGTCAGGTGCCACAAAAAGATTGTATGTGTATTTGAAGGCTGGAGAAAGGACCAGGAGCGACTGGATAAACAGACAGGAACAAAAAGCTGAGGACAAAGGAAAACTAAATGTGAGCAAGGAAAAAAGAGAATGGGAAAGAGACTCTAAGCCAGCAAAGAGGAGAATAGCAAACAATAGGGAGGGAATCAACCATCCTACTGTGCTGTGCAATGACTCTGTGCCCATCACACAGATGTGGTAATCCCAGTGCTGAACTCCCAGAACCAAAGCCATCATTATTTTCAGCATATTTATGTGATTCATCATAAGGTATTATAACTGTCGCTGCTGATGCCCTTAAATATGTTCCACATGTCGAGTCAGAGGAGTAGCTGAAGCAACACAGGGCCGGTATGTCACACTGACAGAGCAGTACAGACAGGGACACAAAGCCTCTGTGCAATGCAGGAAGAGGGGATAATAATAGCACAGGGAAAGATCCGTAAGCTGTCTTAGGAATCTTACAGTCTCTTTTGAAGTAGATTCTGTTCCATGGTCCCTCATCAGAAACTGATTACTGAAGTTTCTTCAAAAGCTCTGGGCTGTGGAAATTTTACTTCTGCAAGCAAACAGCAATGAATACACTTGCTCTCAAAGGACAGAACTGCTCCCATTTTCCTACACAGTGCATGGCATAGATGCAAATGGCATTTTCCATTCCATGTATCTCCTTGGCAGATAAAACCACATCTCATTACTGTCAGAACCAACACCTCTGCACTCATCCTTACAGCCTGCTAATGTGGGGAAGGTTTCAAAGAGCTCACCTCTTGTGTTTCATTATCAGCCCGATGGAAAAGCAGACCTCTTTGTGCTTCTCATCTGAACGGTGCTTCACCTCGGGTCCCACCTCCTCCTTCCGCCGCTCAATGTGCTCCAGGGTATGCTGAACTAAGTACCCAACAGCCCCATGCTGGGATGGGTCCAAAGCCTGAATGTGCTGTAAGATGTCCAGAACCTTCAGCAATCAAACCAAAAAGACAGATTCAGAACAAGTCTCAGAGCAGCCCAACACTTACATATATATACAGATATATTACTCAAGTTGGCTGGGACTGAGTGCCCAGGCCCAGAGGTCCACCACATGAGTTTTCCACACAGGACTCAGAACCTCTGCTCTAGGTACACACTCCCAAGTAGATCTTTATACTTGTTTAGCTTGCAGAAACTGCACAGTCCTCTTCTTTTCTAATTGCAAAGCTTGCTGCTTCCAAGGAAGGGCACTGTTGAGCACAGTAACTCCTTAAAACTAAGTCATACAAGCTAGTCACGTCACATTCTGTGACCACAGGGCATTGACAAGACTGTTTCAAGATTTCTTGAATGTTAATACCGCTGCTAGTCTCCCGACCTGCTGCTGTGAGGTCATTCCAGATGACTTCTGCTGTACTTGAGAAAAAGCATTTTAGTTTAAAAGAGCTCCTGAGCGTGTCTGTGGGAGCCTGACAGGAAAAACAGGGCAGCACAGAAGGAAGGGCAAATAATCTCTGTGATGCTACACCACGCAATAGGGAAAAAAGGACACAGAACCTGCTGTCTCAAGATGACTAAAGAACACTAACTTTAGAAGTGCTCTCAAAGTAGCAAACCAAACGCCAACCCAACCACCAACAGCCTCTGGCACACTGTCACGCATCCACTGCCAAGTTTGTTAGAGGCAGGAAATACAAGTTTCACTCTTTGTTTTTTCTCTTCCTCCTTGTTCTTAATAAAACTGTTGTCTAAACAGGTTGGGAAAAGACAGATACGTCTGTCCCAACATCAAATACCTCAAGTGCTGCCACAGTTCCAAAAGCTGACACATTTCAGTACCTGGCAAAGGGACAGTCTTCTGGATCACACAAGGAAGTTTTGGTCACTCTAAGTTCAGAGCAGCAGCAGTAGAATAGAAATCTCAGGCTTTTGAGCATGAACACCAGCCAAGAGGTTAAAAAAACTGATCCAGAGAAAGAACAGGTGAGTAAATAAGGCATGAGAAGAAGCAACACAGCTCAGGCCTCTTGGCCACCTTAATTCTTTGGCTGGCATCTTGAGCAGGATGAGAGAATCCTGGAAAACCCTACAGAAAGGGGAAGGCCTGGCAGTGACCAGAGCTGCCAGATTCTTGGCTATTTGATTTACTGTTATTTGCTAACATTTAGGACAACATTCTGTGCAGCTTGGCTTGACTTTTAAGATTTTGTACCACTTGCCATAGATCTGGCAGAGCTCTATTAAATCTGGTCTCTTCTGTCAGACACAGAGCATTCTCTCTGGCTGGCTAAAATCCTACCCTATAGCCTGAAACAACTGGATGCAATACTGCATCTGGCAGTGTGCTGCAGAGAAATCACATGTAAAACTCAGCCACGATGTATTATTTGCTCTGAAGAGCAGCAAAATGCAAGTAGGTAAAGCCCTGGTGTTTTACAAACACATCACTGAGTGCCAGAAAGGGGAAGGAAGATCTTGCAGTGTTTTGCTTAGCTGCCCCCTATATACACACAGTTGCTATTTCAGCTTAGTGAGTCCCCTCTATACATAATGTCTTAGCTTGTGCTGGTTTTAATGTGGTGATCCTAAACTTGCTGCCACTAAGAAAGTAAGGGCGAGCTTAGCAGTTTGTTCTTCAAAAAGAAGGCAGCTTCTCCAGCAGTCCTGAACTTCAGCGACCGTGGTGGAAAGAGCTTTATCTTCTGCTCAGCTGTCCAACCAATAATTCCGCCTCCTCACCCAAACTTCACTTTTGGAAATGGCACAGACACTGTCCATGTGTCTGAGTTTCACTAAAGCAGTACAGGGAGTTTTCATTAGGGAAAACCTCTCTGCTGTAGTGACACACTAAAGAAATGATACTTTGAGTTATATACTTTTTCCCTGTGCCTTAATTCAGTGAAAGGCACAGAGATGATCTAGACACCTTAGACAACTTGCAAGACTCAGCACCTTCTTTCCCACATTCACAAGAGAGCAGCACTCAAGTTGCTAAGGTGATATTAAGAAAGAATCCCAAGGACAAGAATACTAAGTTGCTTTTTCACAAGAGCCACTGACTGTGTGGCTAAGGTCTCAGAGAACAGCTTTGGTTGTATTTATAGAAGATAACTTCCTGTAAGTTTTTTAATAAGGTAACTGCTTTTATATGAGTCCAGCAAGAGCTTTACCACCACTACCACAATCCAGGCATAAACCAGAATGCCTTTATAACTCATAGCTAAAGTCCATAGCATTAGTTACAAGATAAGCTGTCAGGCTTGGGCAGTAAATCATAAATTATGACTCAGACTTGATGCTGCTCACAAGTTTCCTCTAGGGCAAGCAAGCATCATCCTTCTTTCCCTGCTTCAGAGAGTAGAAATTGATTCTCTGAAATGTGATAACTCATTCAATTGTATTTATCACAGAAACAACTCGTGGCGGACTGTAATGCAAGCTGACGTAGTCCAAAAATCAATAGACCAGTGTTAATAGTACTTAGTCTATCAGAAAACATACAACCAAGTGACAGGGTACCTTTTCTGGCCAGATTCCCAGGTGGAAGTATAACCTAGCCTGGAGCATTAGATGCTGCACATTGTCCGGATACATGGCCAGGTATAGATCCAATGAGTCTCTCAAGAGCTGGTAAGACTGATCAGTGCTTTCTCTGCCAGCAAAAAAGAAACTGAGTTGTAAGGCTAGCTCTTTAACCCCTGTCCCCAGTACCTTGATGTACATAGTCACCAAAAATGATGCTACAGGTACAGGCATGCTTCATTCAGTAAGAGTGACTCCAGCACTGACTGGCACTCATAGCATCCAACAGCCTGCTCAGCAGGAAAATGTTACAACATGACTTCTGATTGGAATCTACCCTCTCACTTCACTGATATTCTACTTGGTCAAAAAACCCTACACAGATAATTAGCTATCCAAGACATTTCCTTTTGAAATTTTATTTTGTTCCCCTATCTTAGTTACCCCTAAAGCAAGCCTTTCACTCTGATTTCTGACTATGTGATTGTCAGGGGCAACTGAAAATAAACCCAGATGTTCTAGAAACCAAACATATCTCTACAATTGCCCATCTGAGCATGTGGGTTGCACTTACCAGGTCATAACAAAGGTCTCTATTCTATGGTGGACAGTGCCTATCAGCTTTTCACAAAGCAAAAAGAGATCTGCCCATTTTCTTGATAAGAACTAGTTTTATTAAATATTCTTGTTTCCACACATTACCACTGCAGGTGATTAAAAGCAACTAGAGAATGCAACGTGACACACAGGATGTAAGATCCCCTGGGGTGACGGACATCTTTCTAAAGTGCTCACATACTGTGAGGAAGAAGTATCACATATGCAGACAGAATACTCTAGGCCCCTTTCTCCAGAGGCCGGACAGGCCTGATGATCAACTCACCGCTTGCCAAGGTTTAAGAGATTCCCCACCATCCGCTGTAAGACCTCTTTTGAAGTCACCACTCCATAGAATTCTTCTGTCACATGGTGGCCAATAAGGTACTCGCA
Organism: Psilopsiagon aymara; assembly: GCA_024733675.1. Lineage (NCBI taxonomy): Eukaryota > Metazoa > Chordata > Aves > Psittaciformes > Psittacidae > Psilopsiagon > Psilopsiagon aymara. The sequence continues at coordinate 19,601 of JANRGW010034090.1, read as the reverse complement.
CTCCTTCACTGTCAGCTGCTTCCCCTTCCCAAAGGCATCAATGTAAGTGTAGTCAAAGATATTGGTGCTTCTAAATAAACAAAAAGGGAGCTAAATTGTGACGAAAGGTCTCGTGATCCAGCAGGATTTCCTATTTCTGTGCTTCCCTCAGCACTTTGAAGCTTGTTTGTTAGCAAGTTTCATTCATACTGCAGCTCTCTCCTAGAAAGAGATTACCTGATACTTACTCCTCTTAGCTGCTGCTTCAGATAAACACATATGGGAAGAGATAGAATAACTAAAGGGACACTTCACTCCATCATGCCAGGTCTTTTTTCCTTCAGATGTTTTCAGGTTTGCTGTATCTATTGCTAGATTATATTATGACATTGCACTGGAAAGCGTAACAGAGCCCACGCATATGACATCTGAAGCCTAGTGCCAAAAGGGTCACTTGGACTGCTGATGTCACTCACAAGCCACAGAGTTCTGTAAATTGATCATGCTCTGGTCAAAGACATGTTCTGCACTGCCTCAGAGAATTAAGTGAATGTCCAGAACAGCAGCAGTGGACTGCAGCAACTGTTCTGTATGGAAGGTTAAATGAAATCAGCACCTTTTTTTTTCTTCTTTTCAAGCTTTTCATAATTTTCTTATGTAAGAGAACCATTACCTCATGGTTACCATTACTGCACACAGGAAATCTGTTACCATTTATCAGCAGCACAGTTCAGTTCTGGGAAAACTTCTGTAGAGGTCTGATCTTTTTCTCCATATAGGTTATAATTACAGATAGAAACCAATAAACCATTCTGGTATAGGTCTGGACTTGTAAATCGTTTTGGGCTTTTATTACTGTGGACATAACTTCAAAACTCAGCAGGTCACTCACCCTTCCTTCCCTTGACACCATCGCAGCAGAAAATGGCTAGGAAAGTTCACTGGTTCAAGTTTGACTCCCAGCTGCCTGGCAATCGTTAAATACAGCACAGACAAGCTGATGGGAATTCCTGTCCTGCGGATCAAAACCTGAGGATAAAAGCATGGTAAAACCATGAGAAATATTAAGAAAAAACAGAAACCCCCAACACTTGATTTTACAGATGAAAATACACCACCTTGACAGAATACGCACTGAAGGATGACATCATATTGACTTTACAGCAAGTTGTTCTTGAGAGAGCATTATTTGTCTGACTATATTCAGAGAGATAAACTCCACAAATATGTAGTAGCCTTCAGTATCTGAAGGGGGCCTACAGGGATGCTGGGGATGGACTCTTCAGTAGGGACTGTAGTGACAGGACAAGGGGGAACGGGTTCAAACTTAAACAGGGGAAGCTTAGATTGGATATGAGGAAGAAATTCTTTACTGTGAGAGTGCTTAGGCACTGGAATGGGTTGCCCAGGGAAGCTGTGAATGCTCCATCGCTGGCGGTGTTCAAGGCCAGGTTGGACAGAGC
>JANRGW010034090.1:0-18059 GCA_024733675.1 Psilopsiagon aymara | reverse complement strand
CCAGGTTGGACAGAGCCTTGGGTGGCATGGTTTAGTGGGAGGTGTCCCTGCCCATGGCAGGGGGGTTGGAACTGGATCCAACTGGGGCTGGATCTTCAGGTCCTTTCCAACCCTGACTATTCTATGATTCTATGTCTCAAGCCTTGTAGTCTCCTGGTTTTTGCTTAACATACACATACCTGGTGAATGTATGAATTCAGGGAGTTGTAGTAATCCAGCTCATTTCCTTTGTATTTCAACTGCTCATATAGGACACAGTTCATAGCATCAAGTACCTGCCGTTGAAGCTCCACTTCTGGAATCAGGATCTCTCCTAAAAATACATGTCATGAAATAAAGACTGAGAAAACAAGTGCACTTAACCTTTATGCAATGAACCTTATACCAGAATTCTGTCCAAGGACTAAGGACACTAAGACAATTCAGATAGTGAAGAGACTGGCTGGAGTTTATCATGGCAGTGCTGTAGAGCTCTGCTCATGACTTGGCCTGGCTCAGTGGATCACCCTACAACTAAGCTGTGCAATAGCAGCTCCTTGTTTCCTTCCATTGCTGAAGGACTGGGGCCTAACCACCCTGTGAGGGCATAGCACTGCAGCTTGGACATGTCACACTGCCTGGCCATGGGAAGCGTGCTTTCACTGCTTGAGAGTCCCAGCTTGGCCACACCAGATACAGAGGCACAGACAGACCACCCATGCATCCATCTGACAGACAGCAAACATTTAATAGCACGTATTAAAAATCCAAAGAGCAAGATGCTGCCTGACCTTTGGAGATGTTAAAGCACCTACCTTTTCTACTGCTGCTGACTTTGAGACTTGCAGAGGAAAAGAGGTCAATCCCAGGGAGTCCCTCAGCTAAGCTACATGTATCAGGACTACTTAAGTCTTCAGGTACAAATGAGGACAAAATAGGAAAAGAGAATTCCCCTCCTAACTCTTTTGGCTTAGACAGCATCAGATGGACTGACAACCCTGGGCTATTGAGTCCCTGAGGCTGCTGCCTGACTGCTGGTTTAGGCATATGTCAGAATACACTTGCCAGGGAATAAAGACCAACAGCTCTTTAAGCATCAATATCTCAACAGCTTCACCTTCTTTGCCCGTAGTCAGGCTTACAGAAATGCTCTGCAGCAAAGCCTGTGTTTATGTACAGTACCTGCCTTGGAAGCCAAGCTGGGGTGCCTCGGGTTCCTCGTCCGCAGCACTTTGCGCACTTTATCTGTGATATCATCCACTTGTGCCTGAACACTTTTTAAGCAGATATCTGACAGGGGATTACAGTACTGATCAATTAAAACAGCACCTGCAAAAAACAAGCTATATAAGAAACAGGACTTCAGTTTTTTCTTGGCTTAGTTTTCCCTGCTCTAAATTCCAGGCATGCAGCAAGCAATCGCAGCAGAACATAAGAGCTTTCCTTTTAAAATCTGCATTTATCGGATTTGTCTCATAAAATGCAAAGAATAAGACAACATGAGAAATACCAATACAATTCAGTATTCTCCTCTCCACCATATGGAAGGGAAAGCAGTAGATGCGTACACTGAGCAGGTATGCTGCTAGACCAGGCTTAACCAGCCAACCCTCTGGTCATACTGCATTTCCAGGTGTCCCCCCAGCCTACAACGGTTTTTATTTGGAGCCTGAAATCATATCAACTTCACTATTGCTTCAGTTCTGATTTCTTCTTGCCACATCCTCCATAGCTATCATTCTTATCATTCCCTTTTCTGCTACATTCATCTTTCTCTTCCACACCTGCTCTCCATCTTCATGTCAGAAATCCACTGTTACAGAAGAGACTGTCATTTTCCTTCCGCCCAATTCCCCCCCCATCAAACTTCTGCAAGAAAAAAATAGCCCTTTCTCAGAATCTCCTGTTTGCCATTCTGTCACCACTGCTCCTTTTCTTTTCAACCTTTGGCACCAACTGTATTCATCTGCAAGAATTTTGCATGGATGCAAAATTGCTCTTCCAGCTTCCCACATGCTTTGGTAACACATCCATGCCAGGCCTGTATTCAAAGCTTTCAGCAGGTGCCCAGGCAATGCCTTCTTTCCCCACCCCCTCAAGTGCTCCCCATGCTGACCAGGTGAAACTGCACAAAAGACTACGTGTTGGTGCTTTAACAGTACCTCGACAGCAGACAAATGCATGTATTTGTGACCCAGACGATCAAGTCACATAAGTAACTGCTTCAGTTATTTCCAGAAAAACCCATTTCTAGCTTTCCTTTCCCTACCACAGTCTCCAAATTCTATTGCCACTAAGAAGAACCAGCTTTGGTGATGGAGACTCTTGACGTTTTTGAGGTACGTATTAGGAATAAGGGACTCTTCTACAGACACTGTCAGCTTCTGATCCATTCAGAAGACTACATTCTCCACAGAAAGCTTGAAGAGGAGAATAATCCACCAGATGGAGGACATGAATAGCACAAAAGCCTTTTCTTTCCTCATATCAGGTGCATGTGCCTTCCCACCCTTTGACTGGACTTCCATCCATCCCCCAGCTCTACAGTGCACAGCTTCAACAGCAAATAGCTCCCGAGAGAAAAATCAAAATGCACAGGCTCCAAGCTGCAACAGTTCCCCCTGCCTGCAGGTTGCTCCTTGCCTTTATCTGAGAAGCTCTTGGCAAAGGAGATAAGAGAGAGCTGACTTTAAATCAAATCAGTTGGTCTGGTAGGGCCCTATTCAGCCCATGAGCCACAGTTTAAATGCTTCTGAAATGTCAGCTAATGAGGATGCTGAACTACTGCTGATTTCTTCAATACATTATTCAAGACTCAAATAGAAGCGTTTAACATTTTCTCCATTGCTTTTCAGCTCTCTGTCCAGGCAGTGATTCAAGCACACAGTGCTGTCAGAAGCTAATGTAATCCTGACATTCCCATACAACATTGTGCAACTACTGCAAGCTTTTAAGGATTTCAGCTACATCAGAAATGCAAAACTCAATTCCGAGTCATTGTCTAAAGGCTGGTTTAAATATAAGCAAGGAAGGCTCTTTTCAAGTAAAAGAATGATGATGGAAAGCTGCCATTAGGTGCTCTACATGGGACCTGTGCCAAAGACTTACCCTCCAGAAACGACTGCCGATCAGTTGGGCGCTGAAGATATTCCTTCAGGTTTTTCAGTATGTTCTGTTGCCGTAGGAAGTAGAGAATTTTCTTTGCATAATACTTCCAGGTGAGACCTTTCCTGCACGTTTAAATACAGAAAGCAGTGCTGCCCTAAACAAGCACTTTAAGGGTGAGCATTTGGTTTCCCTTTTCCAGTGAATACAGGTTTACAAGTGAAGACTATTGCTTGGCTAAACTAGTTTGATAACACTGTTGTAAGTGAAGAGTCAAGCAACAATGTAAGTGTTAATAGGAAATTTGTCATCAAAAAAGCACAATATAAGCAAAACATTGCTGCTATTGTCTGTTTTTCAACCTATCACCAGTATGTAATTTTGAGAGGATACAGCATCATGGGAAACAACACAGATCCTAACCAAAGCAGCTCAGGAAGATCTGATTAAGTTCTGATTTCACTCATAAAACATTACCCTTTGACTGGATCTCTCCAGAGTCAATCAAAGTATCCTCTCGTCATCAAAGCTCTGGACTTCAGCAATGGGCCACCCAGTGCCTCACTGAGCACTTTTACACCAAGTAGTTAGGAATGGCACAAAGCCCTGGCTCCCAAAAAACCCAAAGGGAGAATTCTACTGATGCCCAGGCTCTGCCCCTGCTGCATTTAAGACCAGTCTCCTTCTTCAGATGTCACCCTCTGTCCCTGCTTACATCTCTTCTCCAGACTGTATGTCAGATCAGCCTTCCCCGTGCTTCTGCACAGAACAATCGTAACACTTTATCCTCTTTCCAATAAATTGGGATGCTTGATAGGGACAACTGCTTTATTGGGATATCTTCCAGGGAAATGATTTAGCCTAATGCTCCTGAATGGCAATAACTACAGTTTAATCAGGGTGTAATTAGCATCAATTCTGCTTTATGGGGAGGCATTTGGTCAGGGCAAAGGCTCAAAGGCTTTTTAACCAGTTGTCAAATGAGAGATGTTTAGTCCCAGTTCAAACAGAGAAGGTAATAAAATGGATGTGAAAAGTCAAAAACCGAGATGACTGCCATTCCAGTTATGTTCTTCCAAGCTCTACTAACAGTCCCTTTAATCAAGGCTATTAGACTGTATCAAGAGCAATCTACTGCTGCTTTGTATCACAGCAAAATCAGCATGGTTTATATGCTACCAGCAGAAAAGGCTTCAAGTAAAGCAGTGACTTATCTTGCCCAGTGTTAACCATGGTGATGAGAATACCCAGGCAGATGAAAGCCAGAAGTTTTATTTACTTGCTTGGCAGTTCACCTGTGTGAATAATTTACAGAGCTGCAAATTTTGCAATGGCTGAATTCAACTCAGTTGCTTATTTGCAAGGACTGTACTGACCTACTACAGCCAAGAAAAGCAATAGAAGAGGCAGAGAATAAGATGCTGTAGTTTCAAGACACAGGGGTTCATGCTTCTTATTGAGTATTCCTGCTTCCCTCCTGTTCTGTGTCCTCATCTGCAAATCACTTCAGAAAACTGATCCAGGTTTAAATAAAAAAAAAGGAATGTGAGGATGTCCTTAAGCCAAAACTACTACAGAGAAAAGGGTGCATGGAACATTGTTCTGGGAGATGTCAGGAACTGACAAGGAAACAAGCAACAAACAGTAACACAAAGCCAGAGGAACTCCTTCTTGTAGAACAGTCTTCACTTTTTTCTCCTGGAAATACTACGTTTGCTCTGAAACTAAACTCATAGCAATACTTCCCAGCCTTGGTAGGCCTGGGGATGTTGTTTTATGAGAGTTAAAGGAGGACAGAAGTTGAGGTCAGGCATCCACCACAGTAACATGCTCCTTCAACCAGTGAAAGGATTAAACTCCCTTCCATTCCTAACCCCTCACTCGCTTACCTTCCTTCCATGTTAAGGATACACATCAGCTCATCCTCAAAAAAGTGACTTGGGCACCCAAGAGTCTCAATGTCACTGAATCCATCACAGGGGACCTGACAAAGCAGACAACGAATTATGCAAAGCACAGCAGATTCTTCTCAAAAGAACATCATTTCATAAGAGGTCTCAAAACCAAGTTTGTTCAAGGTTTTTAAATTTATGTATCCAGCTCAGCAAGTATTTATAGTCTCTAGTCTATGGATTCATTACAAGGATCCACTGAGAGCCCCACAGTAGCACCTTACAGCAACCTGAACTAACCACTACAGAATTCAGGGCTCCCGCAGTGGGTTTATGGAACAGCACAAGCACCCTAGATCTTATGCATATCTCCAATTCAGCGAACCTATGTTTGGCTGCGTTTTCAAATGACTTCTGACAACTCACAGGACACATCCTTGCACAAGGCCTGCAGTGAGATAGACTCACAGGCTGTGGTATGTGTCAACAAACTACTGGTCCTTCAGAAGTTCCCAGAGCCAGGTCTGACCATGCAGCAATGACCAAAGAGCTTTTAATGCTGTAGCAGCAGCAGCTGAATGTGATATCCAGAGTGTGCTTTGGAATCTCTGCACCTCTGCATTTTGAACTCCTTCCCTTTTTGGCTGGTGATGGAGCATTTTCATACAGAGTAAAGAAACACAAAATTTCTGATGCCACAGCTGAAAAGATGTGAAGAGAGAAGGAAGACAAGCCAGTAAAAACCACTGAACATACTCATACAAGATGACTTACATGTTCTGAAAAGAACCTTTTGGAAAATGAAGCTACAATTCTCTGGGCTTCCAGGCCAGCATTGTGCCGTGCTTTGTACTCTTCAAGCCAGCTAACACCATCTGTGTGACTATAGTACTTCAGCAGCGATGGCCATCTACATAAGAAGACATAAATGAATCATTCATTAGTATTTCCACATAACCAAGAACCTCCAAAACTGTGAAATGTTACTTATTGTAAGCACGTGACATGAACAGCTGAGATACTGCCAAGACACAGCACAACTTTAAATGTAATTGTGTAAATTAAGGCAATGACTCGAGCACCAAAGCATAAATCCAACTGATTTTGTTGATCATTTAATAGTTAAAATTAGGGTCTCCTGAAGCCCATCAGCAGGAAACCTTCCAAAGGTCAGACTCTAGGTATTTCAATACCTAAATATCCTATACACTTTTGAGACATCCTCTAGAGCTCTGCAAGATCAACACAGCTATCACATTGGTAGACAAGAGGCAGTGTTTTATAACAAATAACAAAGTCTGGCATTCTGAAGCAGTATCACGTGTAAACTAACTTGTCATCTAACAGAATGAGAATTCATTGTCTGTGCTCTTCCTCCTGCCTTATGGGTTTAATTAAAGGGATGCACAAAACAGAGCTCCCTCTATTGCCCTTGCTGGTAGCAACATCTGCTGGAGGAAACCAGAATTCTGTAGTCAAACCGTGACAGCTAAATGCTTTTGCTGTTCATTCTTAATACAACAAATAATTATGAAGCCCCCCTACTTCCCTGTAGAAGAAAGTCGTACCTGTTTTAATGAGTCCAAAAGCTAAAACACATTCCACAGCTTACTAAGCAGTGCTTCAAGGTTCAATTGAAAACCTAACTTCAAGTAATGTTTTGGGGGGTATTAGTGCCAGCACTTTGTGCAACAGAACACCAGCACAGCAACACCCACAACTGCTCTGAACATACCAAGATCATTTGTGTAAGAAACATGAAGAAGAATCAGTGCAGACAGAAGAAACCTGAGAGAAAGGCCTCTTGTAATTTATAGGGATGTTTATGTCACATACTGGGATTCTGTTAATATTAACTGTTTTCTACAAAACATTTTCCTTTAACTACATGGATTGTCTTTGGCTCTTCTCAGTTTTGTTTTTTTTTTTTTTATATATATATGCATATATATATACATATACTTTCATACACCTACATATATTTATAACTAGAGAAAAGGACAGATGTTTAAACCACTACTTCTGTACAAAAATCATTACCAGCTGACCAAACCACACAGTTATGTCCATCCACACACGGAAAATACTTTACTACCAGTTAATCATAAAACTCCACTGCCACTGCAGGAACAAAGTAAAGTCAAAGACCAACCAAATAACTTCACCTTACATAACAACCTCTCTACTAATGCCTCCCCAGCCATTCACCTGCTACTGAAATGTAGCCACGTCGTAACAACAACCATTTATTTTAGGACGAGAAAGAGTAATTTCTGGGGTTGAAATGATATTGAAAGTGTTAGGAAGATGAAGCGCAATTACTCACGATGGAATCCAGCCAGGACGACAAGGTCAACGTGCAAACTCCTGCCAAAAGTTCTATTATCAAAGCCAGAGGAGGCCAGCAGCATGTGCTAATCACCCACCACACTCCATTTCAGCTGCTGGATCTCACCCATTTGTAACATTTCAGGTTCACTTCAGAAATTAGAGGCACTGAATTGGTGACAGGATCTGGCCACAGCTCAGTGAGCTGGGGAAGCTGCAATGGTTCAGTAGCCTTTTTCATCCATGAAAAGAGAATAATTCTCTCATTTGAGCTATTCAGGAAGGCAAGTGGCAATTAAGGAAGGCAATACTGCTGCTTTAGCTGTGCCAAAACACAGACAAAACCAGGTAGCAGATGAGCGTGCCCTATTATAGATAGGTTGGCAGCCCTACTGAAGGACTGCTGAAACCAGCGTAGCATAAACCATACAACACCCAAGCTTTACTCCCAGCTAAAGTGTTAACAGCTTCACCAATCACAACCCAACTCCGCCCTCATCAGGCACCCTATAAACACCTTTGGGAGAAACCAAACTCATGAGCAGCAAAAGTCAATCCAAAGGATTTTGGTTTCTGTGAAAATACCTCTCCCAAAGGCACTACAAATAAGCACTACTGCTGTAAAGTGCCAGTCCTGCAACAGGACAAGCCTTGGCAGTTGCTCTGGAAGCCATTAGTGGAGCCAGGGAGGGCCTATCAACACCACCACTGCGTGTGGCCCTATGCCCAAACCAGCGCCAGACCCCGGGCTGGACCTGGGGACTGCAGGTAGCCCAAGCGCCCAGATGTGGCAACCGCTGCAAGGCCAGTTCTCCCCCGAGTGCCTCCGCCATGGAACCGAGGAGGTGAAGCAACAGCCCCTGCTCGGGAGGGACATCCACATCTCACCCGTTACATACCCCCAGACCGCCACTGCGCTCGCCGGAGCTGGGACGGGAAAAGGGACAGGAATGGGATGGGATGGGGTGGAAGCGGAGCGTTACGGTTCCACCACCCAGGGCCCCCCCGGGCCCTCCGAGCCCAAGCGGACCTTAAGCACCGCTCCGGCGCGGCGCTGCCAAGGCCCTCCCGGCCCTGCCGCCCTCCTCGCCGCGCCGCGGTGCCCACCTGAGGCGGAAGCGCTCCCGCCACACCTTGCCGCGGGGCTGGCACGCCTCCCGCAGCCGGCGGCAGGTGCACGACACCCGCCCGATGTCGGCGGCTCCCAGCACGTCGCAGCACAGGATCAGCTCCAGCAGCTCCCCCGGCAGGTCCGTCAGACCCATCCCGTCACCGTCCACCTCCGCCGCGCCCCGCGGAGCCCCCGGACCGGGCCCCGGCCCCGTGCCCTCCGCCGCCGCCATCTTGGATGTTTACCTGCGCTGCCCCCCCTCTCGAGGGAGGGCTCAGGGAGCGCCTCCCGCTTCCGGCGGAGGAACGGCCCGGGGAGCGTCTGCCAAGTGCCGCCGCCCGGAGAAGCGCAAAGCGCGGCCGCCCCTTCCCTTTGTAGGCGCCAGGGAGCGTCCGCCGCGCGGAGCGCGCCGCCTCGCTCCGTGAAAGGCAACGGCGGAGCCCAGGGAGCGTCTGCAAAGTTCCTGCCCCCGCCACAGGCGGTGCCGGCCCCCATGGTCCGACCTCCGGTCCCTCCAAGCACCGTGTGCCCCGGCAGCAGGAGACCGGCGCCGGTGCGGCGTCCCGGGCGGGCTGCAGGGAGCTGGATGGTTTGTGCCCGCCCGCGCTGGGCTCATAGGGTCTGGGATGCCGGCGTGCATGCCTAAGGTGACACCGCCTCCACAGCTGAGGTGGCACTCGGGGTAACGCCGCCGCCATGGCTGAGGTGGCACTGCCATGGCTGAGGTGGCACCGCCGCCATGGCTGAGGGCATCGCTGTGTGAGGTGACACCGCTGCCATGGCTGAGGTGCGACCACCACAGTGTTCAGGGTCATGTCACTGCTATGGCCGAGGTGTAACTGCGGCGATGCCCAAGGTAAAACTACCTCCGTCTATCGGGTAACGCTGTGGCCACGTTCCCCTCACCAGCCTGGCCCTGCAGGGCTTGCCGGGGCAGCATCCCCGCGCTCCTGCGCGTGGATTCCTTCGTCCCATCTCCTGCACCTTAAAGATCTTTCTGTCGTGATCACATCCGTGTCCTGCTGCTCTTCAGGAGCACTGGGATGTCTTTAAATAAAGGCACATTTGTACCCCCATGCAACACCACGTGTCAAAAGCTATGGCCACACTTCTGGTTCGCTGTCCTGGCCTTACGCAGCCATTCTCTTTGCCCAGGTCTCTCGGGTCCTGCCTGGAGCACTGCTGCTGTGCTCTTCCAGCTCCGCACCAGAAGCTGCCCTGGATTGGGTGCAGACATCCCTCCTCGCCTGGCTGTGGTATTTTCCTGGTGAACATGCTGTAAGTGATGTGAAATTTGCCATGCTGTGACTCAGGTAACCTTACAAGAAAGTGTTTGTCTTGAACATAAATAGATATTGCTGATTGACGCCATCATCCTATTTATAGTGCCCTGGCATTACAGGTAGCAAATCAGAGCAACACTGAGACATCGTGAGAGCCGTTCCACCATTAAAACTTTAGAGATAAGAGAAGAACGAGGACTGCTGGGATTTAGTTCACCTTTTTATTTTGACTGTAATGCAAACAGGCATAAGTATTCCATAAAATCAGAAGATTGGAACTATACAGAAAGAGGTGCATGCTTTAGAGCGATGTGGATATCTTGCAAACAGAGCCAGAGTCAGTCCGAGAGAGGGGGCTGGAGTACATTGTACGAATGGCAGAGATTTTAGCAGCATTGAGAGCTCAGAGGTAGGGGAAAACCATGTTTGTAACCACTTAAAAGCACTGGTATGATCAAATACAACCCAGCTCATCAGTCCCTCCTCCCACTGTCCCCACCCCTTTGCTCCTCAGAAAAAACCTACTCCAGGATCACGCGAAAAGCTACAAAATAAGCTGCACACCCCCCCTACACACATACCCGTCTCATGGGATGCAAAGTGAGAATAAAGACAACGTGCCAGTGTTAAATCGTGGCATCATTTGATAAACCAAATGAAGGCACAGTGACATGAAGAGGGAGGAAGGAGCAGGAGGACCAGAGAGCAGCGAGAGGTTGGAGTCCCTTCCAGCACAGCAGAATTTACTCACATGTTGAGAAGAGGTTTAGGAAACCCCTGCCACAGAAAGTTTGGGAGTTGCCTGCCCCAAAGCTGCCACCCTTCACAGACCAGTCCCCTTTCTCATCACGGCATCAGGGAAAAAGGCCATCAGGACAAAAACTAATCCAAACTAACCTTTGAGGCTTATGCTTTTCAAAGATGCCTAAGGGAATCAAGGGACTAAATCCCTGTTCCTATTGCAAAGATGAATTGGCACTGAATATCAGAATCCCCGGGTGGCTGGCAGAAATCATGATTCTAACTCCATTCAATCTAAAAAGCAAGGAGTCCTGGCTGAAAGTCGTCTTCCTCTGTTCAGCTGCTGCCTGGGGAATTGTGCACACTCTAGAAGAGCTGGGGATGGTGCTGCAGACCAGGGAATCTATTCTCAAGCTCTTTTCAGCATACAAATCCCAGGGCTGTTTGAAGGCATCTCAAGGCAGCAGAGCACGTTTAACCTTGGGAATTGTGAACATTTGCCTATTGTGTAGAATTCGAGCAAAGCAGAAAGTGGGCATTGAATTTCCCCGGCTTCAAAGCCATCACTTCAATGCTGTGCACGGGAAGATGCTGAAACACCATCTTCTGTTTGCAGACATCCTATCGAGCATTGTAAAACGTATTTTGTCAAGACATGATTCCATGCCACAATCACGGAGAGAGAAAGAGAATAAAGCAGGCTCAGAAGCAGTAGCATTAGCGTCTCTTGTTGGAGCTGAATATGTATTAAGGCAGTTTTGTTGCCCTTGGAAAATCTTTAAATCTCTGTTAGCAATTCTTGTGAGAACAAAATATGTGATTGAATCCAAAACAATCTGATATGCTTTTTGTTGGCTTTCTGCACCCGAAACCAACACATGAAAACAAAGCAACAAAAAAAAGCCTCAAATCTTTTGCTCTTTTAGATCATCTCTTTCAGTATTTACCCTTTAAATTTTTAAAGCATTAAGGATACTTATGGAAAGAAAATGCTTTGCTGAGTGTTATTCACTCACTTCTCCACCTTGGTAGCAAGGAGTAGCTGCAAGCCTTGGCCTGTGGGCTCCTGTCCAACGGGATGCTCAGGGCAAGGCTTACTGGTTGGAATCCCTTGCTTTTGAAGTGCTTCCTCTCTCCTCTGTCCCTGAAATTCTGGCCAGGTGGGAAGATGAATAAGGCAGGAAAGTAGCAGCCCTCACAGTGAGGTGCTCCCACTGCTAAACAAGCTGCGACAGCTCTGCTATGGGCTCACAATCTCTTGGGTTTTGTTTGCTTGGTTGTTATTTTCCCCTGTGATTTCAATGGCTCAAACTTCCATCACAGCCAAACATCTGTAGGGGTGGAGGCCAAGCCTTTCTAGTCTGCTTCATTCCCAGCACAGCAGGAAAAAGGTGTATCTGCATCACGATACTTCAATATTTCATGAGTTACCCATGCTAAAAGCAAGCCAATGTCTAGGAAGATCTGTTTCACTTGTGGAACCAAGTGCTTTAAAGAAGCTACCTCATTAGCTTTCTCCCACTCCCCTGATTTCCTATCAAATACACACAGCCATATGGAAGAAGTTAGAGCTCGGGTCTCCCAGTTGAAGAGAGATTTCAAATGGATCACTAGAGTCATGCATTGCAGGCAAGTGCAGATTAACACACACGAAATCACTGCCATCATGAAACTGCTGCTGCTGTGAAAGCCTGATCCTGCAAGCTGCTGAAATCCCCGGTGCCACTGAAGTGTGTGGAAGGTGTTCTGTGTCTGGGAGGACTTGGATCTAAGTTCAGGAATACAGTTTTCAAGAGCATGCAGCGCTGACCAGATTTTGCTCCTCCTGTTACAGCAAAAGAAATCATTATTCCAAAACCAGAGTTCTAGCAAAGTGGAATGGTCCTGAAAATGTGTCTCCGTCTGTTCTGTAAAGGGACTGCGCTCCCCTCTGGAACTATCAAAGTGATTGCAAAGTTATCAGAGCAATTCTGAAACTGAGAGCTCATCTCCAGTGAAAACAGGAGCAAAATCTTGGTTTGAGCATAAAAATTGTCCTTCCAAAGAGCAGTGGGAATTCTCTGCAGCTCCCCCACAGGTATGAATCAGGGGAGTGAACGGCCTCAGAGGTCACCAGTCAGGAGGCAGCAGCTTTGGGTTGGTGCAAGTCCTTGAAGCTTCCTTCAAGCACAAACTCTCCTCCTGCTGCCAGCTTAATAAAACCATGGGCTCCAGTACATGGTAGGTGTTCACAGACCTGTGGTGCTTCAGAAGGTGGTGTCGTTTTCACCCACACCTTGCACTGCCTCCATACACCTATCAAACCTCTTCACTGGGAGATTAAGTGCAGAGCACGGCTGTAAGGTTTGCTCTCAGTTATCCCAGGGGCAATTTGCCCCTCAAGAATTTCACTTATCAATTGAAGTCACTGTTCCCCTCAGCCCCCAGTCTCTGTGAGTGAAGAGTGTTTCTGGAGAGAGCAAGAACAGGAGTGCAGCCCTGGTACAATAGTCTCTTCCAGCCCAAGGCACACTGCAAGTCTGTTGCCATTCCCAGGACTCACCCTTGCCAAGCAGCTCACTGCACCTTTTGGCTGGGCAGAAAGGGCTGAGAAAGGAGGGATCTCCAGAGGGAAGTGGTAAAAGGAGCATGGAATACAGCCTGGGATGGGGTGAGAGGCATCGCATACTAACAGTAAAGGAACAAACAGATTGGACATAGGTTCAAGCAGCTCCTGTCTCTTCCCATCTCCTCTTCTTCATGGGTGCAATCACTCAGGACACAACTGCAAGTTGTGTTGAACGGCTGCATTGGCTCATACTGCTCTGGGTGTAAACAGAGTCCCCTGCTTGCCCCTGGAGTGTGTAGGCACAGGATGGCATGGGGAGCATGGACAGCTCAAACCCATTTCTGTGGCCAGTATAGACATGATTGACTCAGTTCCTCTATGTTCAACAATCTCAGGCCCACCCAGCAATGACCATGGAGTCATCTTTGCGAGTCTGCTTCTGAGAGCAGAAGTCTCATTATTTTCCTGCTGTCTCTCATAAACAGAGCAGCAACAAACTCCCAGGCAGTCCTTCTGGGAAGATGAAACCTTTGAAGTCATCAACAAAGCAGGCAGTAGACACCCTTGCACCGAACGAACAACTTATTTTTCCCTGCTAGTGGACACAGCAGGTTGAAAAAACAGAGAATCGTTTCCCATGAGTTTTTAAGTTCAGGTAATAACTTTCTGTGGACATTTGAAAGACGAATTAAAATCTTTGCCAAAAAAACACCCCACTTCATGGTGTCTTGAAAATCAAATCTCCTTTTTGGAGAAGACCCTCTTTATGTTTAATATCTGCGGAGCAAAAAGGAGCAAAACTGCACAAAACAGGCAGTGGTGGACATCCTCCAGTTGAGGAACTCGGACACTGGATCAGGCTGGGTGTTATCAGGCCCAGCACCCCTCACCTCAGGAGCCATATGGGGCTGTGCAGGAGCCTGGATGGGCAGCAGACACCTGGAGGTGACAGATCTGTGAACCAAGTACCCAAGAGGCACAACCCCTCATCCATGACACCCCGGAGCAGCTCACAGCACTACTCTGTGGCTGACCCCACCTTGCTCTCTGCTGCTTATCCATGCCAGAGCTATTGTAGCTACAGCCACACGTCAGAAATGTCACACTGACACGAGCAGGGTCTAGACAACTGGAGGAAGAGCCGCATTTGTGGAATGATAAAGCAGATCCACAAGTTGATTTTCCCCTTTGCTGTGGAAGAAAATGAAGTGCGAGGGGAGTGCGAAGCCGCTGCAGGTGAGAGGATGGAGAAGCTGAGATGTCTGGGACTGACTCAACAAAAACCAATGAATCAAAATTCCCAGTGGTGCAGCTTGTGAGGAGCAAATGGTCCATCTCAAGCAGAGGGAGCAGAAGGGCAGCCCTGGGGGGCATATGAACCGGAGTCGTGGACCTTCATGGCTGGAAGAGTGTTTCTTCCCCAGGGCCAGGCAAAGAGGCTGCCCTAAAACAGCATATCCCTTCCAAAGGGCTCTGAAGGACTCACCTACCCAATGCCTGTTGAACTTGAGGGGGCTCTGGCTGTCTGTGACACAAGCCCCTGCGCAGATCCTGCTGAAGGCAAGGCACATGCCCCATTCCCTTTTCCTCTGTGCTTCCACACTGCTTTCACTGACAGCTTGGGTGGAAGGGGGATATGGAGGTGGGAAGCTTCGGGGTAGAGGGAAAGCAAGTCAGTTCATCTCAGACACAGACTCCAGCAGCAATATGTCTTCCAGATGGGAAGTGATACAGGACAGGAGAAAACTAATTGCCAGCAACATGGGATGAGCTGGGAAGAGGATGAAGGCAAGGGGATTTCTTAGGGCACTACCTGCTCTTCAGGTTGCATCACTCCTTCTATTTAAAGAAGAACCAGAGCACAAAGCCTAGAGCCACGAGCAAATCTCCCAAAAGAAGGGGATGAGTTTGATTTTTTTCCCTTTAGCTCTCTTTCTGCAGCCACAGGGCTGGGGTTAGAACCAGGCGTGTTCTGTGTTCAGAGCTCTAGGACTGTTTTCCGCAGACGGCAAGGGGACGCAGCTCCCTCATCCCACTGCCTGCCTTGGGATTAAGGCACAACCCACAGAGGGGGACCATGGGCTGCCCTTTTCCCTCTGATGTCCACCTTTCACCTCCAGGTGACAAAGTCCCCAGGCAGGGACACAAACCTGCTCTCTCACCCGGCTCCAAACCCGGCTCTGGCCACAGCGTGGCAGCATCCATTCGTATTTTCCACCACTCTGCCGGGGGCAGCAAAACCGAGGCTTGGAGCTCAGTTCAGTGCCTTTTGCTTCTGGATTTGGGATTGGAGCTGGTTCAAGCATTCAGAGAGTCAAGGCTGCAGAAGATGATCACAGTACGGGGAGACATGGCTAGCCAAGCAGCAGGAAAGAGCAGGAAGTCCTGGCTGAGGGTGGGGATAACGGCACAGCCTGGGGCCAGGGGAGCCAAAGCAGCTTGTACCATGTGCTGGGGGAGCAGCAAACCTCCTGCAGCTCCTTGTTCTGACTTTGACATAGGGTGGCTAATCTCTGCCCTCTGAAAGCAAGCTCACCATTGCAGCTGCTGGACAAGCTCTCTCCTGTCGCCGGTTTTGGTGCTTTGCTCCATAGAGGCATCAGCATAGAGTACACCAGAGCAAGGACAGAAGGAAAGGACAGGCATCTCCTAGATCTGACAACCCCATATCCCTGCCTCCAGCAGAAGCTGCAGCCACGCTCTGCTGTTCTTATCCTGGCAATGAGGGAGAACAAACCTTTTCCAAGGTGAGGAAGAGAGGAGGAGGAGGAAGGACACCAAAGGTCCCATACTCTTTACCTTGCAGACAGCTTTTCTCTGTTAGAGGGATGATACCTTCCTGTGATCACGTTAACAGGCTGCTTTTGGGGCCAGGTTTCTGCAGCAGGGCTGAGGTGTGAGCGTGCCAGAGCTCAGAGTCACGCAGCATCTTTGCAACCCATCTCACCTCCCTTCTCACATGAGATGTCCCGGCAGACACAGCTTGTGCTGCAGGCAGCTGGTGCAGAGCCTACAGAGGGGACTGGCTTGCAACTGAGATGCCACATGCATTTCTTAGGTCACTCCATGCTGGCACTTTCTGCTCCTGAAGGTGTGGAAGAAGCTGGGCTCTGCTGTCCCAGCACTGCTCATGGGACTGTGAGATAACACTGTCTTTGGGCTTTCAGGGGTCCTTGGTCAGCACTTCCTCACCAAGGAGCAGGAATCCTCAGTAACCCTCCAAGCGCTGCCTTCCAAATAGGAGATGCCTCTTGCAGTGGGGCTGGAGTTTCTTCTCTCCCATCCTCGTGGCTTTTCAGTCTCACCTGGGGGAGGGTTCACACATTCACAGCATGCAAAGCTCTGGAATGCAGCCCTCCCTCAATCTGTCCCATCGGCATCATTGCTGGAGGTCACGCGTCTCCTGTAAAGCCCTCCAGAGGACAGCAGTCAATGGCATGAGATTTTCCCCAGCATACACATCAGCCTGTGTGTTTGATGCTTGCTTCTCTGTGAGAGAATTCATGCCAGCAAAAGTAGGGACTGAGCAAAAGGAGAGGCTTGTGCGGAGCAGGGAGCAGAGAAGGAGGCAAACATAGCACAGAGTCAATTTAGGAGAAATCGTGACGTGAATAAAAGACATCCCACCCTTGGGATCAAAACAGACACTTGTATCCAGGCTGCTTGGGGGTGAACCAAGTTCATAGGCACGAGGGCATCGCACATCATCTGCCCCAGCTTCAGGCATATGCCCAGGGCTGTATAAGTCCAAAGAAAAGCCATGAAAATGCAAGGATTCAGCCAAGCCCCGAGCGGGGGAGAGGGGGAACTCTGGTCAAGCAACAAGACGTAGCCATTGCCCAGCCCCTGCCACCTCTGCTGTCCCACTGAACACCAAAATGTGGATGGTCACAAAGGTGATTTCATGCAGCTGCAAAATGCCCTCATGAGAAGGAGAAATGTGGAGTTCTGTTAAGAGCCACTGCAGGTTATAAAGCCATTGTACTTGAGTGGGGAAATTCAGGGAAGGGAAAGGGGGAGAAAAGAAATGGCCACAGGACAAGAGCAAGAGAAAGAGGAAGAAAAGGAAATAAAAATCATCATCATCATCATCAGGACACAACGACAGGACGAGAGACAGAGCGCTTTCCATGGGCAGTTCCCCGCGGAAAAGGAGCCACCGTGTCCGTGATGTACAAAACCCTCCGGCTGGAGGGGGCAGCTGGAGCCGGGACTGGTTTGGCATCCCCTTGGGGTGAAGGGTCCAGTTAGGAGCAGAAAACCCTGCAAGGGAAAGGGGAGAAAGGCTGCACTTAGTGAGAGCAGGGAGGAGCAGCTGAACACTGAATAAGGACCTCCCCAGGGACCGTGTAGTAGGCAGGAATTTACAGTGCCCTTTGCAGCTGTGTAAAGTGGACAGAGAGATAACCTTATCCCGACCTAGAGGTGGGAAACTGAGGCACTCTGTATGCAATACAGATCTCAGAGTATGTGCTGTGTTGGAGAAAAATTCCTACCCAATCTCAGGGATGTTGGGAAACCCACTCTGGGCCAGCAGGGCACTACATGGCGCAGCCAGGAGTGTGGGGAAGGGATTTGCAACCCAGGTTACTGAGGGCCAGGACAAGGAGGAAGATCCACGCAGCTGCCCATCCTTTATCCTAAATAATCCTTCTGCTCAGCCAGGGAAAATCCCACCACGGCTGAGCTGAGCAAATGGCAGGACATGATAGAGCAGAAACAAACAGAGCAAATGTCAAGGTTTTCTACTTCTCTTGGTTGTTTTTTGCAACAGTGGAAAGAAAAGTCTCTAGATCTTTCCTAACAGGGCATGCAGCAGCCTGGAGAGCTCTCTCACTGTGGGTACCTGCTGCCTGCATCCCTTGGGCCAGCCAGGGACCCCCAAAGGTAGCACTGGAACTGGGGAAACCACCCCTCGCCATGGGTCCTGCAGACTTCAACTTAATGGCTTTTAATTTAAACAGGAGAAATTCTAATTAGATATTGGAAACAAATTCTTCCCTGCGAGGGTGCTGAGGCGCTGGCACAGGGTGCCCAGAGAAGCTGTGGCTGCCCCATCCCTGGCAGTGCTC
>JANRGW010034089.1:0-27556 GCA_024733675.1 Psilopsiagon aymara | reverse complement strand
CTTACAGTAAAGAATTTCTTCCTCATATCCAATCTAAACTTCCCCTGTTTATGTTTGAACCCATTACCCCTTGTCCTCTCACCAGAGGCCCGAATGAAGAGTCCCTCCCCAGCACCCTTATAGGTCCCCTTCAAATACTGAAAGGCTGCTATGAGGTCTCCACGCAGTCTTCTCTTCTCCAGGCTGAACAGCCCCAAGTTTCTCATCCTATCTTCATACGGATGGTCCTGCCCTCAAACTGGCACTCATTTTCCAAGTCAGATTTCTACCACAGGCTCCCTGCTAAAGCTGTTTCCCACTAAAGCACACAGATATGGACAGAAACAAAACAAAGCTTCTGATGCAGCAGAACATACTGGAACACAATGCATAAATCAATAATTTCAAATTTAAAACTTCATGTAAGTCACACAAACCAGAACCACTCAGCTTTGCACAGTCCTCGATGCAGCCCTCTGTACATAAAGAAACAGAGCAAGTCAGAAAGTCAAAAAAAAAAAAAAAAAAAAAAAAGACCTGCATAGAAAAACCATAAAATAACATTAAACTTGATTTATTTTCTGTATTTGCCGGTATATTCTGTGCTTAATTCTGCTTTTATCACAGCTGTTTTCCTCCTTTCCACCAACCCCAGTCCAGTGGCACAGCTCCCTCAAAGTTTTGTTGGTTTGCTGGACGAGCAAAGCCTCTCCATTTCACACATCATTTAGAGCTCGCTGCTGTGATTTCAGAAAGTCAGTGGGCCTTTACCAAGCTAACAAGTGAGATAAACATTTCGTGTGTCTGCTAATTCTTAAAGTTCTGCAGATTTTCTGACAGTAGGTACCCCGAGCAATCAGGGAAATTCAGTGGTTTCAATTCGATTTGCGCCACACGGCAAACAAGTTTGCCCAGAAGTTAGTAAATAAATCAGGAAGAAAGGGAGGGAAATAACAGACTCTTCAAAGACGTATCGTATTCCTATAATGCAAACCTAATTCCTCTCAGCTTTCAGTGCATTTTACGTGCCTCACTAAATTTATTCACTTACTTACTCTTTATTTGAACCAACAGATGAAACGCTTTCTTTCCCTCTTTACTGTCAGTGAGCCAGACCTAGCCATCTTCTCCTGGCATAAGAGAATAACTATTCACTCAGGGACAAATACTGGATAATGCATCCAGCTGCCCAGTGTGTCCCAGTCAAGCTGATATTTTCAAGATCACTGGACATGAAAGATGTGAGAAACTGGATGTCTGATCTGTACACATGGAATTTTACCTGATATTCACCAAATTCATTGGCAAACCTACTTACTGCAAAGTTTTAGAACTGGAGCACTGTATGTGCATATGTAAACTGGGCAACTATGTGTGCAAATAACAATAAAATTTACAAAGGTAAATTACAGAAGCAAGTTAAGTGTGGTTTTTACATATGGCCAGGTGCATGTGCAAAGCTTTTTAAAAGCGTGATTCTATTTGAACAAAGAGAAACAGAAAAGGCACAACTAAACAAAAATGTGTGAATCTTTCCAGAGGGAATTTTTCATGTGAGAACACCTGAGTCCATTCTTCTGTGCAGCCAGAGATATGATCAATTACAGTCAATATATCACCTTACATTAAAACAACAGCAACAGAAGGTAAAAAAAAAACCCGCATAAACATTTTACTATCTGTTTTGTTGTGGGTTTTTTTTTCCCACATCACTAGTAGCACCCTGCTATGCACAGTGAGCTTTGGCACTGCAAAATGACTAATCCCTTCTGGATTCTTAGAAATTCGCCACCATCAAACCTCAAGATCAAGATTATTAAATGAAAGAATTACATGTCTTATTTATTAACAACAAGAGAAAAAAAGCAACAGTGAAACATTTCAACCGGCAGGCCAGCAACAGCAAAGGTCTTCATTGGCTACTTTCATTTAACTTCCTTTAATAGCATAATAACACATGATCACAGCTAACAGAATTGGCAATAAAATGGCTATTCATATTTAATCAGTATGGGAGAATAAAGACTAAAAAAAGGATGAGGGAAAAAACGGATGGATGCCTTCATTCTGGCATCGCAGTCCGGAGAGACTGGAAAGTGATGATTGTCTCATGTTCCTTATTTCACACAGCAATATGTTGTAAAGAGGATGGAACCAGTCACATATGTTCTGGTCCTGGCTGGGATGCGTCTGTTTCTTACGAGCATGAAAAGAATGTTTTTCCACATTAATGAGGACTTAAGGAAATACTTAGCTACATCTTCCAAACCAAACAAGAGAGAGCCAGAGTGAACAAGATGCAACCTTCTGAAGCTTAAGGCAAAACCTCAAAAAAATGGAAGTGAGAGGCCTCCCTGCTAAACTTTAGCCTTGCATCCCCTTTGCCCTGGCAGTGCTCAGAGAAATACCCATATTGCTAAGGAAAATCTCGTGTATATACACCCTCAGGAAACTAAAGATCTAATTTAGGAAAATATTTAAAATCTCAGACCTTACACATAAACTCAAATTTAAGCATGTGCTTAAATGTGTTCCTGAAAGACGCTCTAGTTGTGTAACTGGTTTATTTCAGCTGTCATCAACCCTAAATAGTTAAAAATTGAACCATCGGCATTTTAGTTATATCAAATCAGAGCTAATTTTTAAGTTTGTCTTTCGAAGGATGCTGACTGCTGTATCTAAAGCATCCAAGGTCTTTTTCTTTTGGAGAGAAGAAATGTAGCAGATCAGGCAGAAAATGCACAGGGGTCTCTGAATATTTTTGCTATAGATTGCTGTGCAAAACCAATTATTTCCTAAATTTAAAAAAAAACATGCAAAGCAGGATATTTCAAACAGGAAAACAAGTAACACTGGTTTTGAGAGAAATAATCATGCTATTGTGGAATACTAATCCAAGTAAGCTTCTTTATATTCCAAAATGTTGTTTTATATGTGGCATTTTGTATTCTTTTTGGTGTGTCTTTTAAAAGGGACCCAGTATTTAGGAACTGAACTATTAGACCTCAGCAAGGCTGTTATCTCAGGAAGAGAAGGACTCATTGCAAGCACTTGAGAAAGACAACAAAACAGTGAAGTGAAAAATGCCTCCAGTGCCAAAGATATTTTTAAGTTATCGTTGAACAATGTTAGCAAAATTAACACTTGCAAGGAAGTAGAAAAGGAGCGAGAAGCAGGGCTCAGGCAAATGCTAACTGGGGAGGTTTTCATATTCCTGTTCAGAGAGGCAAAACAGTCTCTTGGGTAGAGCTCTCCTGGGATTCTGGAGGCAGAAGCTCTCTTCCCAGCCATCACTCTCTGAATCCCCAGGTGACCCTTCACATTCAAAGCCAAGATGCTCCCTGATCTGCAGAACAAAAGCCATGAACTTTGTAGAGCACTCTGAGATATGCCATTACAAAATTCTGTGTCAGGAACAGGAATTCCAAAATCTGAAATTAGTTGTATAGGAGGGTATCACATAAAGGAGATCAGACATTTCTACCACAAGATTTTCTTTTAACATCTGTTTAAAATTTCAGTGCGCAATAATAAGATGCCGAGCTCTGGCTCCATTACAGCCTGGAACCAGCAGGAAGCTCTAGTGCTGAAATACTGCCTCTAATTTTTCATTTTACTTTATACCAAATTACCCATATTTCATTTGTTCTAAAGGCCAATATAATAATATTTTTAAATTACATTTATATGAAACCTTTTCCCACCAAATTCTTTTTAAAGTATTCACAAGTCACACCTCATTACATCATTGGGAGGCAAATAACTGCAATGCCCACTAAAAGGGTCTGCACTAGATCAAGAGAAGTAGCTTGCCCATATCCCCCAAAGTGGTGGCCAAGGCAGAAGTGGCTTCCAAACCCCTCATATCTCTAGTGAAAGTGTTTGTGCACTGACACATGGAAAAGCTCTGTGTCTTTAGGAAAAACATCCAAAGAATTAAGAAAGTTGTTGTGTGTAATATTGGGGTTGCAACTGTTAATAGCAGGTAAGAAATAAATTACAGAGGCCTTCATTTCCATCATGCAGCTGCAGCTCTCATCAGTGGAAGCCTTCCACATACCTCAAGGACAGACTGATGCAAAACATCACACCTTCAAAAGCAGAGAAGCTGTTACTGGGCTTCTGGTATCCCAGCTGGGCACTTGTGAAAGTGCTACGCGTAAAAACATTTCTGCCGATGCAATCTCTCCATGCAAAATGTACAGGTTAATTTTCCTCCTTCTTACTGGGATCAACAGTGGGTAACTTCTGAGAGTTCATAGTGGGGCAGAGAGAGAGAAATGGCAAGTTCAAATTGCAGAAGAAACACTGTATTTTACTTCTTAATGTGAATGTGACCTAAATGGTGATTCTTAGCTTTAGTGGAAAAGGTATTTTAAAGCTTGCCTACAAAAACAGTCTAGTTGCCTCCTTCTCCCTCATATCTTTCCAGCTGCACTGAAGTTATGTGGATTAGAACAAAGGTACCACATATTTCTGGATTGAAAATTAATGCGGTCCCTCTCTTACAGATTAATTGCCAGGAATGGGATCAGAAAGAAATACTGAGGTGAAGTCTAGATATAAGAGTGCTTACAGTAAATTTTCCTCAGCTCTTTTGGTTCCATACATAAGATTAAATGTCCCTATAACTCTTGGCTTAATATCTCCGCCAAGCCTATAGCAGTGTCATAGGTTTACAGGCTGCTGCTTCAGTTTCTACTCTTCTTTACCACTCATTAGACTTTGGGGCTCTAAAATGGCCTTTGTTCCTGCCAGCAACATCCTCCCATCATCCAGATTGAGGATGCAAGCACTTCCTTTAGTGTAATGTGACTTTTTATATCCAAGATAATCTTCTGACACTTGTGCACACCTGCTGTAAAGGGGAAGAGTTATTTTCCAACGTCTCTGTTCAATTATTAGTGTCATCGGCAATGAACTAGTCTGATTTAATTGCAGAATTTGTCTCTGTTGTACTACGGACAAAAAGAAACACAATAGAGCATCAATTTAAATAGCAAAACTAATGTTCACAGCAATATAAAAAATATTGCAAAGCTGAAGGTGCTTTTTCAATTTTGTTCCATCCAATAAGTTGATTCTTCTGAGAAGACCATTAGACTCATAAATGTGATGCATAAAGGCCTTAACACAGGAACAAACATGAGCATTCACACATTCATAAACGAATGGCACACCTCTGAATTACAACACAGCAAGTAACTTCACATCCTAGGAATATGCTTGAAAGACATTATTAGCTGTTCAACCATGGCGGATCAATGTTTTTATCAAGTGATTTGGCAAAATCAAAAGTGATATCTGTCTGGGAAGTGGTACAATTTACATTTAGGGTAGCAGCATGGAGAGGTTAAAACAATGTTCTCTTTGATTGCAGTGTACTTGTCTTTCACCTTGAACTGAAAAAACACCATTTATGCTTCTTTCTTTTTCCTATTTTTCCTTTTTTTTTCTTCCCCTCAAATGCAGCTGCCACACGTAGGGACTAGATTTATTGTGACTCCAGCCTGATTTTTCAACACTGGTAAATTCGAGTCTCTGATGCCTTCAACAGTAGCTGTCAAGGAGCAAATTTAGACTTTTACAGAACAAGAAAGTTGGACACACAATACGATTGACAAATCCCATATTGCCCCATGTTGCTGACTTGCTTGGTAGATAGCCTGGACAATGTTCTACTTCTACACACACACTCATTTTTCAGCCCTCTCCAAATAAGAAACCATGAAGATTAAAGAACATACTAAACTGAGAAAGGCTTTTGAAAACACTGCCTTAAGTCTTCAGTGCTCCTTTTGTTAGTAAAATGGCCATAATCCTTGCATCATATTATCTAATTTTACATAATTCCCCTCTCTACAATATCCTGTAAGACCCAGGGATGACAAGGCCTATAAAACTATATTGTTACCTATTTTTCCTATTAATGGAGCACCACGTCTGTTTGTTTCCTGTCAGAAACCCTGCTGTACAATGATGTGCATAATGCATTTCTATAGCATGCTGCTGAGCAGCTGTCTTCCACTCGCTCAGTCTTACTTTGGAGGGCACAACTTGCCAGAAACCACTAAGACCATCCATACAAACAACCAGAAATTAAGGCTCCATAGGGGAGCACATTGCTGCCTTACAGCAGGGAAATAAGAAGCAGACCTAGGGCAGCCTAGGAACTGATCATATTTTATGTCAGTTTAGTTGGCTATCCTCACAGCAGCTTTCCTACACTTCCTATTCTTGATTTGCCATCCAGTAAAAGGGTTCCCATAGCTGAGGTACAAGGCCCTTGACACATCTTGTTAGCACTGTATCACAAACCTTCAGAAGCACCACTGGGTGTCTTCATCTTCCACCACCACCAAAGCAGTAATGGTGTCACTTTCACATGCATCAGCAGCTGAGGTTAAGTGTTATATCTGTTTAATATCTCATGTACTTTCTGTCCAAGACTCTCCTCTGGTGTCAGGGGATGAACTAACTGCTCACTTGTGTCTCCAATGTGTGTAAATTAGCATTTACATGATATAATTCCCCATCTGCACACACATTAAAGAGATACGTATTTCAAAGCCACTCTTCCAGGATATATATTAGTTCATACCACACAAAGTCACCGCCTCTCAGGGCAAGGGGATTTGATTTACACATGACCCTACAGTGCACAGAGAGAGGTCAAGCTGCCATGAGATATGACACTGCCTGAAACCTCCCTGGATGTGGAGGAATGGTGCTGGCAGCTTCCTCAGAACCTTGCACCCACAGCCTGCTGCTGGAGAGGAGTGCAGTACGAGGTTACAGCAACACATCCCTTTCAGGGAAATCCCTGCTACTGCCTTGAGGGAAATGTCTCTCTGCTCCTCCATCTATGTAGTCTATCCCCTTCTGTAAGACAAGGAGTTTCCCGAATTTTGCTTTTCTGACACAACAACATGAGTTGCTGTATAGGTCAGTCGCCACATGTGCCCCTCTGAGTAGACAGGTTCAATAGCCCTCTCCTGACATCTTCTTTAACAAGCAGTCTGACAGGTTGTGGAGCTTCCAGTCATTTTATTGCTAGGAGCCGGGTAAAAGCTAGTGGAAGATGGTGGGTGTAACACTTCATCCTTTCACTCAGAATAAATTCAGAGAAGCCATTAAGGTTCTTTATGAAGCCAGATGTTTGAAACACTAATGATCTCCACCCCAAACATAACTACATGCCATCTCCCAAAACAAAGACACATGTGGACAGAGAGGTTTCACAGGCAATTATGTTGTGAGGGATTGTGTGTGACAGAAACAGCAAGATCAGAAAAGCTGAGGAAGAAGACAAAAAAAGACCCTGACACTATTCTGACAACACAGGAAAGAATAAGCATCTGGATGAGCAGGGGCTGGGGCAGAGAGACCTGACCCTGTGTGTAAAGAGATTATCTCCTGCTTGAACCCCCCACAGGTTCAAGGGAGCAGTTCTTCATGCATTCTTTGTCATAATATAAGGTTTCATCAAGACCACCTGATTGCCTCATCCATCTCTTCTCCTAACAAAAGAACAGCAGTACCCTGAACTTTTGCTAACTTCTCAGGTCAGATATATGTAACATCTAACCTAAAGAACTTTTAGCATCAGCACTCACACACACCATCTAATGAATGAATTAAACTCAGATGGTAGTTGGGGGGGCTGGGTTTTTTTTAACCACTGCACAAGCTGTGCAAACTTCCACTGTCTACCCAGCCCTGCACACAGAGCTCAGAGGGAAAAAAACCACCTTCCCCTGGAGGACACTGAAGTCCAACAGGGAAACCTGTTAAGGGTTTCATGATGCCAGTTAATTTGCAGCCATGGTACTATTTTGCATTTCCTTCTACAAAACCAGTGTGCACCTAAGGGCTATTCACATGTAATGACCATAGTCAGCAATAAGCAAATGGTTACCATTTAATTCACAGATACTCATAACAGTCACATACAATATTTTAAGGGGAAAATGCGGAGGAAAGGGGAGAAAGGGAACTGTCATTCTGAGAACATATACTGTATAGTCTTCATTAATTAGTTCTTATTTGCAGTACTTTTTTTAGCCATCGGATAGACCCACTGAGATTCAAAGCCATCATATGACCAGTTTTATTTTTCCTCTTCTTACAGCTCAAATGAGTACAGTCTTAAGAAAGCAGTGCTTTGGACCACTTGTACTGATAACAAAAGGGAGAGCATCTCCCAGCCTTCGAGTGAACCACAGACAACTGTTGACCACCCTTCCCCCTATCTCACTGTACTAAAGCAGTCATCTTGCAAAGTATCTCTTCTTCAGCTGCCCCAAAGCACCGTGTCATTCCCAGTCCCCTCCTCCCTACATTAACCATCATGCTTGGCCTTTCTGCACCTCTTCTACTTTCTCCAAACAGCTCTTAGGAAGAGACAGAAGACTTTCCTCTCCTCCATTGATCATGACAGCAATGTCCTCACTCTCTGACTCCACTCAGGAATAAACCTATAACCCTTTGCCATTTTCCTCGGCTTTTAAATAAAGCTTCCCCTTCCCAAGCACTGTTCCCGCATGCACCCTGCAGTTGTGTTTGTGCATCTCCTCACTCTGCTCACTGTTTCCTTTCCCTGACTTTCCCAGCTGCAGCGGCTTAAAAAGGGAGTATGAGATTTTGTCTGCAATTGATTTTAATTCTTTCCTCCGTGCTGCCCCTGCAGGCACTAGTTTGCCAGCCCAGCTGTGGCACTGAGCTCAATCAGTTCTCCCTCACGCACAGCCTTCCCTCAACAAGCTTTGACTGATCAGAGAAGGACAAATGCACATGTACTTTCATATTCATCTCTTTGCATGCTCCAGAGTTTTCTTACAGTATGAGGCCTATCAGAAGAAAATACCTGCTTTTTTTGTTGTTGTTTTTAAGGTAATGGTTTCCTCCACAGCCCTGAAAGCACAAATACCACAGCACTTGGCCTACTGCAGGCGACCCAGAGAGTGGCTCTGAAATGAAAGTGAAACAGATGAAAGCAGCTGAAGTGTTCAAGCAAAATGAAAATACAAAATACTTGAGAGAACAAAAAGCGATGTTAGTGTGGAAGCTGACAGATTTTTGAATACTCTTTTTGTAATAAGGTCGTAATGTGCTGTTTTAAGGGCTGAATGGGAGGAAGAAATACGAAATTCTCCTTCCCCTCACCAACTTTCTAGAAGAGTCACAGTGATCATAGAATCACAGAATGGTTTAGGTTGGAAAGGACCTTAAGATCATCTAGTTCCAACCCCCTGCCATGGGCAGGGACACCTCACACTAGACCATATCACCCAAGACTCCGTCCAGCCTGGCCATGAACGCTGCCAGGGACAGAGCCTTTGCAGCTTCCTTGCACAGCCTGTTCCAGTGTCTCACCAACCCCAGAGCAAAGAATTTCCTGATACACACTGATTCTGGTTTAGACAGGTATCTCAGCTTTCTTCTCTTCTAATGTTTAATATTCCCCAAGCCTTCCTGTCTATCAAGTCACCTAATGGGTGAGAAGGCCATAGTGCTATTATTACCTCCCCCGGTAAAACACCCAGCATGATCATCTGAAAGATCAAGCCCAGTCACTGTTTAGTACTGGAGCCTGTCATTTTGTGACCCCCAGCCAGATTCTAACTTTAAGATCCTTTCACACACTAGTAGCTTCCTGCAAAGCCAAGCATCAGGAGAAAGGCTGCAAGTCATGCACCACATCTCAGAGGAGGGAGATACAGTGAACACAACAAAAATGTTGGTGGTATATATCATAGCTGATACATGAGATTTTACAGTGAAATTTGAATTATAACTGCTAGATCTTTTCCAGATAAGATTTTCAGTAACACTGAAACTGCACCAAGACCACAAAAATGTAAGCTATAGGAAAAAAAACCCTGCCATTTTGAAATTAAAAAATAAATCTCGATTACATGAGCATTACCCATGACAGAAGGAAATGGAGGCTAATGCAGGGCAAGAACTACATCCATGAAGTTCTGACCTGACCCACACTGATTACAGGCGCAGAGCCCTGGAGCACTTGTCAGTCAGGGACTAACCTGCGAGAGAGCAAGAACCAGGAAAGGCGCTCAGGAAAGGGGTACTGCAGTCCTCTGTGAAGCTAGAACTAAGAGGAACAAATAGCAGGAAAAAGCCTGCACAACAAAACTACGTGGGAGCAGCTGAAGGATTCCATTAAAAAGCTATGGATAGATGCACAGATGTCCAAAACCCACTATATGTTCTAAAACCTGATGCACAAAGGAAAATAAAGTCAAATGTCTGGTGCTCCATCCCTTGCAGTGTTCAAGGCCAGGCTGGACACAGCCTTGGGTGATATGGTTTAGCGTGAGGTGTCCCTGCCCATGGCAGGGGGGCTGGAACTAGATGATCTTAAGGTCCTTTCCAACCCTAACTATTCTATGATACTATGATTATATGAGTGAAATAGCATAGAACTTGCTTTCCGAAACACAAATGGGACCAATGGAGTGGTGCTGATCCTGCTTTGTGAAGAATGTACTCTCTGTAACTGGATGTAGAAATTCTCTAGTAAAAGCCTCTATTCTGAAGGAACTGATGATTCCACCAGAAAATGCTGGTATGACAATCCATCATGTCCCAGACCAGCCCAAGACTTGGACTTTCGAAAGTAAATCAAGGACACGGTTTTAGTATGGCTCTGATATTGACATCACACACAGCTTTACAAGTTGCTCAGTGCTCTTATTTATTGTTAAAATAAGGAGAGATCATAGGAGCTCATGGTGCTCAGTGTGTGGCACAATGGGGTATATGCATTCTTTCAGCAAAACCAGTGATGTCTCCAAATAATAAATAAGAACAAGCAAATAATTTTGCTATTCTATCTATTTATCTTGTCTTACAAAGGTGATCTTATGGAGAGATCCTGCCAGACACTTAGAGATCACCATTATTAATGTGATATACTGTACTCAGCAATTTGTCCAAAGACTCTTAAGAACCTTAAAAGCTTTTAAAAGGGAAACGGACTTTAAGCCTTGTTATGTAGCAACTGTAATCATCTTTATTCCTTATATCTTGCTATTTGAGAGAGAAAAAATAAGAGATACTTTGGGGGAGAGACAGCAAAAATAACAATTTGCAAATCTTCTTGTTGAAATGTATTTAAATCACAGATGCTGACATTTTACTGAAACTACTCTTTTGCAGTAGAGGGAATGTAGAAGAAAGGAGGGCTGACCCTTCCTGTCTTGAATGATAAATATTAAATCTGCTTGAACTCTAGGAATTTACATAAGTTGAAGCAACAAACAGAAAGGACTGGCTGAACCAAAAAGAACTGGAACATTTCTCAGTGCTCTGGGAGCCCTTTCTCATTTCAGTGTGGCTCTGTGTCCTTGGCTATATTTTCTAGCTTTCTGAAGATGAAATACTGAAGCTATTCAGCATTTTGCTATGGTTGCAGAAGAACATGGGAGGCAGGCAAGTGAAATTACAGGAGCAGAGACGCCTTCTGTTATTATGCATAAGTTCTACTGTCATTCGCTCCAATTTCAAAGAGCAGCATTTGTAGTTAAAAGGAAAACTCACTCCAGCACTTAATACCAATCACAAATAAACAGAAAAACATTTATGGGAAACACACTGTCTTTATCACAGGAGCAATTGCCAGCCTTAACAGCAAACAGGGAACACTGATAGGTGACCCCTCAAACAAGTGGCCATAAACCTTTCATCTGCTGAAAACAGTAATGACTTCCTGAATATGAATTAATTCTATTGCATGAAACTGAATTTCAAGTTTACCACTGCCTAAGAATAAAAAAAGAATGAGTCTTTGGCATGTTTATCTATGAAGAAACTTCTCTAACTATGAAGAATCACACAGCAAGATTATAACTATTAAAGCAAAGGACCCAGTGAGATGTGCAGCAGTTGTCATTCCCACAGCAGTAATTTACTACAGGGCACTTAAGAGGGTCAGCATGTCCCTCAGGATTGGTCTCTGAATTAGGACACATAACATCCTGACATCTTCTGCTAAATGGTTCCTGGGCAATTGGAGCATAGGGATATTGTGTGCTAGGGAGATATCTGGTATGGGAGTATCAACTTGGTATTCCTCAGCTGTGAACTTGAAGGACTGGAATAGCAGTTGGTGGTTGGCAGGGTGAAGGAGAACGTGGTTACCCCATCGTTATCCAAACTCTTCATTATCATTCTACATTCACAGTGTGCCATGTAGCTCCTGCCTGTCTGCAAACACCAGTCTTATTTATGACACACCATAGAGCCCCTGCAGGAAGCGAGGTACTCTGGCCCTCACTGGTTCATGAAAAACTGCCTTGTGCCACATTAGCATGCAAAATGAATGAAGCAGGAGCCCAGCTCTAACACCTCCCCAAAATATGTGACAATCTAATTAAACTTCATTGTGACTATACAAGCGAGGAAACAGAACTGAGTAGGCAAGCTCAATTTTGTCATTTCCTTAGCCTTTGAGTGTTTGCAGTTCGATAGTCTTGTCATGTAGGGTTTTTAATAGAATTTTGTACATTCTTTTTAGAAAAATAAATTCAGTGATGAACTTCTATATGCTTCAGCTTATGCTAGGCCAGCACAGTAGACCAAGGCAAAATCCTGCGCAACCCACTGGGCAAATTCACTGCTTCTTAGACACCTATTGGAGGAGCTCACTTTTTTTCCTCAATGTCCTACTGGTCAAAGAGAGAGAGATTTCCTAAGCTAGAAATGTGAGCATAGTACCAGTGTAGCATGGTACCTTGAAAGCAGAATCCGAGTACTCAGAAAAAGCCCTGTGAGCACCAGTCCATAACAGTTACTTGCACCAGAAGAACCGAGAGATACCTCAGAACCAAACACCAATCCATTCCCACAGTTGGAAGTGTAATTTTTTAAGAAATCTTTGTTCTTGTACCTATCTCATCTTACACTTTCCAATTAAAAAATTGCTTCTGGGCTTGATATCAAATGCTTAAAACTGCAGCCAGAAACATAAGCAACTCAAAATAACCCCCTTAGAATGGAAACTCTTATACATCTTTCATACTGCTATGCCTGGAGTACTCTGCCAATAAGATGCCTAAAAACAGGGAGTGAAACTCAGGGTGGGAGTGAAGGGAAGGGGAATTAGACCAAAAAGGAATGAAAGGGAATCCCACAGGGAGCCGGCAGAAAAGCTCCAGACATTCTGGCAGTTCTAAGAGTTTGTTCCAGGTGGCAAAATAGACACTCACTCGAGGGGGACTTTTGATGAAAAAGGGCTGGGGGCTCCAGGGCACGGACCTTAGGAGACTCTCTGAGTCTCTGCTGTATTGTCTGCCACAGCATTATGATTAGCTTCCTGCGCTGTAGCACATTGTAAAGCACTTTATAAAGCAATGAATTACACAGCTGAAGTGGAGTAACCACATGCAAGCAAATACACCACCATTATGCTCTCAGCAACATCCCCCACACAGCCACGAACATTTGCATTAGTGCCAATTAATCTGAGGTGGTACAAACCCAGCGAGGCATAGGATTTGTTCTTTGGTGTGAAGGAGGAAGGGAGGGGAGAAAAATATCCTTTTGTCTTCAGAGAGGAAACATCTGTAGGAGTTTTCAAGGGCTTCGGTGACTTTGTTTAGCGTGGCGCGGGGGAGCGTGCTATTGAGTACTTTGATCTCACCAGCAGGTGACACTGCAGCAAGTGGGAGTAGCTATAAAAAGTTTGCAGCGTTCTAGGGACGAGCCGCACAACCGGCACGCAAATGTGTTGTACGCGTGTGAGTCACAGTTGCCGAGAAGTGGGAACACGCAGCACAGGCTAGTCTTTTAGTTTCAGCTTCTCCCTGTGTACGAATGTCTCCCTTGTCCCCTCACTGCCCCGCACCACTGCTTTCAGACACCACGGAGTCAGGAAGGGCGCAGAGTCTTTTAACCCCGCTTCACGTGGAGATGCATATGACTAAAGCAACGCCAGGGAAAACTGTTTGAACAGCCCTACCTCTCGCTGAAGTCAGCAGGAAAGCCATATCCTTTCACGTCAGTGCTGAGCACCAAGAGGAGCCTACCAAGCACTAAATGGGGGGGGTTTGCTTCTCCAGCTTCACGTTTCAAACAGCCATTCTCCACAAGAAAATTATGATGGCATTTGTGAAACATGAGTTCTCCTGTGATGTGTTTATTTAACTCTATGTTAATACAAAAGAAAGCAGATTAAATACTTGAGAATTAATAACAGATTTAACTCCCTTACCTCTCTGTTGTGGCTGAAACTACCAAGAGAACTGACCCTACATAACCCTGAGCTCTAGGATGTGTGTCACTGGGGACGCAGGAAGGTCAAGCTACTTCTACGTGAAGCAACAACACCGCTAAAGAGAAATCTTCCTGCAGGTGGGCATCCTATGCACAAAAATTCTCATCTGCTAACTTACCGATCAAGGTTTGCCCTACAGATGCTGGTGAGGTCCACGGCTACTGTATACTGCTACAGGCAGAGTGAAGGGGCTCTTATTTTTCCACTCTGTAGTCCCTCAGGTGCAAAGAGGATATAGGCAGAGCTGCCAAGTTTTGTTCAGCTCCCTGTGTGACATATTGATTTTGTAAATGGGTTAATGGACCAATTTACCACTTTCTAGGAAATTTGCATGAAGCCTTCAGTTGTATTTCCCAGTCAAGGCATCCTGCTCCAAACAGCAGCAAGGATTTGTTCCCAAAACCTTGCTGCTGCACATAAGAAAAATGGAAGGCAGGAGTCCTTCTGAGAGAACCTCAAGAGAATCTAAACACTGTTTGCAAGAGATGATGGGAGGCTGCGGGGCACTGGCAGGCACAGGCGGGTATCCATGTAGGGTTTACTGCCAGAAGCATTTGTAGCAGCTTGCACTGTCAGACCTGCCAATGCATGGCTGCTCTACTCCAGGTGTGTTTAATACAGAGAGAGTACCTAGTGCTGGTACCTGGCACAGTGTAGTCAAAGTCAATACCTGTAATCTTCTTCATGTGAGTGTGTTAAAAAACAGTTGGAACATGTCAGCTCATGACAGAGGTGCCAAAAATGGAGAGCTGGGCAAGAAGCATGGTCACAGACAGTTCCAAATGCCTCCAAAGGGCTGAAAAAAGCACAAGAATTCAAGGCTCAAAAAGCATTTACAAAATGCTTCTACTTAAGGCAGCAAACCAAAGGGCATGAATAGCCCTCCCATAACATTTTACACACATCTTTGTATGTATTTTATTTTCACTATTGTCTGAACTAGAATGCTGTAGAGCATCAAAAGGGTGCTCTCTTTGGAGAGCCAGAAGCAGTTTTAATTCTCATCACTTGAACAGAATAACAGAATACAGTTGCAGCACCACACCCCTTCCCATGTCCACTGGAAGTGCCCATGGTTTTACATGCATGCCTTCCCATCTTTTCACTGTCAGAGCAAAATGACAAGGATGGAGAAACTCAAAGCTGAATTTGCAATGAAAGCAAACAGCTAGCATAAACTACTTGAGAAGCCACATTTTTTAATCAGTTCTTTTGACTGGGAGCTCTTGGAGACATTATTTTTCAGGACCACATGTTGCCTAAAATGTGACCCTTCTACTGAAGGTGTTTCCTTATCCACTATGAGATACAGCCAGCCTGGACTGGGCCTTGAGAACATGATTTAATGGGAGGTGTCCCTGATCATGGTGGGGGGTTGGAAGCAGCTGATCTTAAGGTCCTTGCCAACACTAACCATTCTATGATTCTATGATACTCTGATGGACTGCAAAACTGTTCAGCTTCCACAATGCAGATGTATCTTGCAATTCCTCATATGTACATGAAGTAGTCAGGTGAGTTTGTATATGCCTGATACGTTACTTAACATACATTAAACTACCAGCATTTCAAAACTGCAGTGGAGATTGCCTATCTTTCAAGACCCAGAAAGAGAAAGAAAGCGGCAAACAGCAAAAGGGCCAAGCAGTTTTTCTCTTCATCATTCCCACTTCCTACGTGAAAGGCTCACTGGTAAAATTTGTTCCTAAATTGTGGGGTTTTTGGAACAACACTCTCTAGTCACACAAGCAACACTTTATTTTTCCAAGTGTAGTTATTTAGTTTCTTCACATTTGAATTTTCATGTCACTTCTCTTCCTCTCTGTATTTTTTTAAACAGTGTGAACACGTTCTGTAATTATTGCTGACAGCCCAATGTTTAATGGTGCTGAATGTCTTTTATGGCACAGTCAGACATTCATTTGGGAGACAGCTCTCTGCTTAAAGTCGCTGCCCCTTAACTATTTATCTCTGCCTCCACAACTCAGAAGTGACAACTGTCCGTACCTGCAAACAGTTGAAGCAAAGCCTGTTTCCCTCCGTGCTGCAACAGCCTTGGAAAGCCCATGGAATTGATTACTGCATCTCGGCTGAGGGGCACAGGGACAAATAGCTGATCAAGCAGTAACTTGTTAAACAACCACAGCTGTTTCTCAAGCAAACATCCGACCGTGCCCTCAGAGGCAGCACTGCGCATGCGGTGCTGGAAGTGAAGAGGTTTCTGAAGCCAGGAGATGCTGTGGGAACCATCCCACATTCCTCCCTTGCCCCAGCTGAAAGCCAACTGCTGCGCTGTGACCGCAGCTGCTCTGCACGCTCCATCTCCTAGCCTCCTCCTGGCCTTCAGTCTCTTTTCCCTGGAAGCGCCAGAAGTACCATCATGTACTTAAAGCGTGGCTGAACTGTTCTAGCTGCCGTTTCACAGGAACACAGTTGATATGGCACACTTCCCAGCTGTTTTCACAGAAGACTGGCCCGGGCAAGCACAGCTTTAGATAGCCTGGGTGTGACTGATTACCTGCTACACAAGTCAGGAGGTGATTTGATTGGCTCCAGTCCCGAGTAATGTGAAGTAACACAAAACTCATCTATCACCATGCAGTACTTACCAGGTGAACCTTCATGAAGAAAACTTGCCTGACCTGATAATACAGCATTACCCCCAATAATTATGTTATTTAATGCAAGTGAAGATTTCCCACCGGTGAATAAGAGGGAGGAGGGCAATTGCATCCATGTGTGTGTCTTTGCCTGCATGTTTCCATGAAAATGTTCTCAGCCACAGCATGTCCATAAGCAGCAGCCTTGAAAGGGCATCAGGAAACTATTCTGTGGGGCAGTGCTGTGCCACTCTGTGTGTTGTCAAACTATTGTGCTGACACTGCCAAATTGTTGTATCTTGAGATTCTTGAACTATAGCAAAAGAGGAGTGTGCGAGCAACACAGTCCCTTCCTTTGGTGAACAGAAAAAATGAATCCCTTGCCGCTCTTTTATATTGCAACAAAAGGAACTAATACATTTCTGTGTTATCTGTTCCCTTGCTCTGCACTTCAGTGAAGTTAGTTTAGAGCAATTAGTGACTTTCCTGCACTGTCTGAAAGAGTAGCCACTTTCTAGCCCTCGTTCAGCTTACTTACCAGACTCATTTTTTTAATTAATTCCCCCATTGTATGAGCACAGCAGAAGACAGACCTAATACTTTCACCATTTGTAAGTCAGCATATGATTTTATACAATTTATACAATGCCCTGAGAAATGAAAGCATACCTGCCAAGAGTATCCTATGCAAATGCTTTGCAGGTTTTTCCTTTATGACTAAGGCCAAAAAGGGCCATTGTGACCATCTTCCCAGTCTCACCTACCATACAGATGTGGCTTGAGTAAAGCAAGCGTTGAGCTAAGAGCTCTAATGATAGAATATCCACTGCCTCCACTGCACTCTCTTAACATTTAAAAGGCATTTCTACCCCTAGCCTTCAAAAATGGATAGAGTTCAGGAGCTATGTTTTATACCCTGGAAAGGCTTTGTGCAAGATCATCTTTGTGTGTGATACAACAGAGGAGTACATCTTTGCAATGGATTCCCCACTTTCCCCCACCTCCCATCACACTTGCCTCCAACCTTGATCTGGGAAGTGTTAAATTCAAAAGTATTATAATGGGTTTCTTTGACTCAACACTGATAAAAGTTTCACAGTGAAGACAATATTCAGCTTTTAAGAAATTGCTCCTAAAATACAGAGATGTAAAATTATGCTGGTCTCTTTTCATCTGGCTTTGAATCATTCCAGAGGATTGTGTGGTAGAGATGACATTTTGCTTTTCAATCTGCAGGATTTTTCCATTATGTTCTATTTAAGTTTTTCATCAGTTTGCTATAGCTAGAACCAAACTGCAGAGCTTTCTCCCTTCTAAAGCAGGAAATTAATACTTTCGTTTCATAAAATTGCCAGAGGAGATGCTAGGAAGTCCTCTCAAATATGATAAAATGCCCTAATAACATATACATTTATAACTGGTATTCCATTGTGAAAATTAACATTTGGAAACAAGACCATTTTAGAAATAAAATCCAGCAAGTACAACTCTGCCACAAATCATCTTGAAAACCCTGACACCATGAAGCGCTCAGGTCAGGGACCACATGCTTCTGCTGTAGCAACTCTGTAGGTAGCATGTGGTGTATATTAGTACCACTCTCAGCTGTGCCTGGCTATTTAGGAGTATTATCACAATAAAAATCACCAGCACAATCACAAACCTTTTTAAAAGCCATAGGCTTCACAAAGGAAAAGCTAAAAAGCTCCGTGGGTATTCAGTTTATTCAGCAGAACAGCTGATAACTGATCCCAAAGTCCTTATTCAGGAAAGAATCTAAATCCTAAGGGGAATTCAAGTGAGTTCCATTAGCTCAAATGCTCTTCACCAAATAACCAGTAACCCCAGAAGACTGGAGACAGATAAAAATGTTCCTTCCTAAACCTAGTTGCCAAATGGAGCCAGCTTAAAATTTTCAAATGGAATTTCTATGAGGGCTTAAAATCAAAGGTGTTCTTGTCTGCATGGGGCAGCAAAATCAGATCTCCAACAAGGCAAAGAGGCGTAGCAACTTTAAAAGCATTATTATTATTTTAGTCTAAAACTCTCAGTACTGTTCAAGCCATTCTGCTTCCACTGTATGGGAATGCATTTTCAGAAATTGTGTTTTGCTGGGCTTGGTGCCTGGTCCAGAAACTAAATACCACACCAGAAGCAAGTAAGTTATAGACATTCCTTACTGTGTTGTACACAGTATGTTTCTGCAATATATGGAAAGATGACAGCAACAGCACTGCAGAGCATTTAGATTCATCAGTATGGTCAGCAAGGAGGCAAAATGAGGCTACAGTTCAAACACAAAGATACTGTGGCTAAAGTAGCATGCCTCCCGCTTTACTGCTGTACCCACTCCTGCCAATTCCCAGTCATGCAAGCAAGCTGCTGATTTCACCAACTCCAACTGAACAGGCAAAGCGCAGTCTTTCCCCTAAAGTTGCAGGATTTAGCTAGAAAGCTGATCTTCAGAGGCTAAACGAACTATTTCTTTTTTTCCCCGTGCATCATCTTCAAAGTGCAAATTAGTAGCAAATAGTCATGTAGGCCAGTTAGAGATGGGAGAATTTCTCCAGACCTTACAAGGGTGTCAAGTGCAGTTCACAGAGAGCAAAACTAATGCCACTAGAGATGGATAGAGTTCACCTATGAGCAATTCTCCTATGGGTGATTGCTTCTTCCATTTTGCTTTTATGGGCTTTAAGGTGCACAGGTAAAATAAGATCACAGACTGACTGAGATGTTTTTATAAGTGTGGACAGAGAAGGCAATTTTAAGTCGTTTCTGAGGTGTGTATAATTACAAGTGCATTTCAGGTGTTGTTAAAATGCTCAGGTGCTTAGGGAAAGCAATCTTATATGAAAGATAACCTTTAATAGATTGCTTTATTACAGCAGCACTCAGCTTCACTGCTCTATTCAGGGTTGAGTTAGCTTCCATGTTTTCTACATGTTTATAACTTAGCTGTAAAAAAATCATTTCAACCAAATATTCATGCCAGCTCATAAAATTTCTATGCTAATTGGCAAAAATACAAAACTGGTTAATCTTTTACAGATATGAACACCTACTGGCTAAGGAATTGAAGATTTTTTATATTTTTTTTTTCTTTCTTTTTTGGCACTCGTCTAACTCCATAACCATTCCTCTGTAAGAAATACATTTGGCAAACGATTAGCATATATTGATTAGTTATTACACAGGAGAACTGTTATTGCAGAGATTTTTTTAAAACTTAATCAAAGCTCACATCAGACAACAGATTGCAACAGCTCCAAAGGAACCATTAATAAAAGCTTTTTTAAAAGAATACGTTAATTTAGTGCTTATGAAAACAAGAGATCCGTAGAGTTCGCCAGGGTCAGTGATGCACAGACTTCCTATGAGATTTTGCCAGTACATTGCCATCCTGGACTAAGACTTTCTTACTATTTCAGTCATGAATCCTCTCTGAGCAGGCACTGCTGCTTGCCACAAACTGCACGGCACACTACTGACACAGGACAAACAGTTTCTAGAATTAAATTTCTACTATGGGAACCAACCCTGCTTACCTTAACTGTGCAGTTAGTCCTGCATGAGGCCAGAAGACCAGCACACGTGACCACAACTTGGCTCTCAACTTTTAGCTATGAC
Organism: Psilopsiagon aymara; assembly: GCA_024733675.1. Lineage (NCBI taxonomy): Eukaryota > Metazoa > Chordata > Aves > Psittaciformes > Psittacidae > Psilopsiagon > Psilopsiagon aymara. The sequence continues at coordinate 7,051 of JANRGW010034089.1, read as the reverse complement.
TTCAGCTGTAGCTTGGAGCCAGCTTCCCAGGACAGTTTGGCAAGCATGCATGCAGTACATCATGTAGATTTTCAGCGGCGCGGCTACAATACTTGATAATTCAGTTCTGCAGAAACACCCTGTTCACCTCCCTCTCTAAAGCAGTCTGTTTAAAATCAGTCAGGCTGCTGGCACAGGTAAAGTAAGCAGGATTTCCTTCTCAAGTTCTCTGCTTTCTGATGACATGGCTTGTCTTCTGCACTGTGTCAGGGAAAAGAAGCCCACAGGACTTTTTTGTGAGCTCTTAAAAGCATTTTAGGTTTTTACTTTCTCTTTTCTATTCACATTGTGCATCAAGTATTTAAGAAAACATGTCCCTGCTGATGATCTCAATTTCTGCACCTGTGTTTTGAAGAGTTCACTAAAGACCACCAAAATGCTACTACGTAAACACCGGCTCCTGAACATACACATGCTTCCCCTGAGATAATATCCATAAAAACAGCAGCATTACCTGTCTACACTTAAGTAAATTAGGGATGGTGATCTGCTTAATGGCAATAGTGCAGGGTGGGATAGATCTTGATCCCTCTGTTGTACGCGTATGCCCAGCAAGTTCTGCATCGTCTGTCTCTTTTTTAATCCCCACTTCTGAGGTAAGAATGAGGGTAATGTTTCTCTATCTTGCAGAGCCATTGCCATGACTGATGCTGTGAAACACTGTTGTGTGATGCTCAGATACAAATACCAGATAAACATATAAGAACTTTACACAGGCCTGTTTTCCCCCTACCTTTTCAGCAAAGAAAAAGGCAGGCACAGTCCCTTGGAGCTTGTCCTTTCAGCTCCTTGCAAATATCTAAAAGAATCACTACTGAGTAACTTCTTGGATCCTTTACCTCAAAAAATGGGTCACGTGTGTCAATATACATACACACCTTAGGAGTTCACACTAAGGCTTTTAACATGTATCATTAGTGGCATCGTAAAGTTTTCATATGAGTAATGTAACTTGTTAAATGGTACTCCAAAGGATGCATTACATTTCACCAGTACAAATTCACTTTCTACACAAAGGGTTGGTATGATTAATGATCTGTTATGGTCTATTGATTAAATATTACCTGTTATAAAATTGCTTAAATACATATTTACAAGATAAACTGGAACAGCTAACAGGCATTACAGTCTTTGTGGTAATTAATAGGAATGTTATGTAAATACACATTTAAGTGATTTATATAATAGGGCTCCAAATAAACTGTTATCATCTATCATGTTGCAATGAATTAGCTCCCTTACTGTAGGTATCTGACCTCTACTGGAGTATGAAAGACCTGCTTATACGTCTCACTGTTCTTGCCTAGCGTCAATAGAAAATCATGCCTAAACAAATGTTTTGGAGAACAAAAAGAGGAGGAAAAAAAAGTGCTTCAGCTATGATGGTAGTAGTTAAACAGGCCATAAAAGCTCTAGGCTAGGAAATGAATGAACATCACTTTGACTGCCTGAGCTGCACTAGCAATGATCCCATGAAGGCTGCAAGAAAGATGCACAGCAGTCATGTGGGACCAGAGACACAAGAATGAACTTGACCTACATCTTCTGAGGAGTGTGAGGACCATCAGGATGGGCTGGACATGGGAACTGACCTAGACCTGGAAACTCAAGTTGATAATACTCCTTGAGGCATAGCTACACTGCAGTCCTGATGCTTATAATGCCAAAACATGGGGTAGTTTGCACTGTTCTCCCTCAGTTATACCAGATACAGATAACTCACAAAGTACTTCTCAGGAAGGGTAGGGGAGAAACCATCTTTGGACAGGGACTAAATATTGGGATTTTCAGTCCCTCTAAGAAAAAAGAAATTTGAGGAAACCATTAGACATCACAGAATAGATGCAGGAGTTTGTTTTTAACTCTAGGACTTGCCTTCAATTTGTAACTGTTATGGCTAATTGTCATTCTCCAGATCCTCAATCTGCAAATAAAATACTATGTTACTTCTGCTGATTTTGGAGTGTCTTCTTCACTTCAGTTTGGGAACAGTCTGACATGCAATGAGATAACTAAACCAGGCTCTCAGTTACAACCAGAGCTCATTAGGACCATCTTTTTCTTCGTTTTATTCACAGAATGTATAAAGTCAGTTGGTTATTCTAAAATTTCGTATTGTGGCTTTTAAAGCTTTCCCCTTCAAAATGTTCTCTCAACACATACTCCAGGAAAAGCAGTCAAGCTTCCTCTGACCTCACAGAGTGTAGACACAGATTCAATTCAGCTATTATTTAGCTTGATGAGACTACCTTTCATATGTTACTCAACTTACTGAGCAGTAACTGGGCAAAATCGTGAACATTATTTCCTAATAGAAATAGGACTTGGAGGGTCATTAGATGTTCTTCACAGCTACAGGTGTCACAGGCACAGGGGATGAAGCATAAGCATGTTTTGGCATTTCACCCCTAAGATAGTGAACCAAGGCAGTTTACCTGCATGATAATCTGGAAGAAGATGCTGAGAAGGCCCACATGTCTTTGGGTGTGTGATGGAGCCCTGTTGCCATTTCTGCCTAATGAGAAGAAAGGAAAGATGGGCAGACACACAACTACATGCATCCACCATCCACTGCCTGCACTCTGTTGTGGATGCAGGAGAACAGAACACTCCTGCTTATGTCTTAGGGCTCCAGATGCAGCTCTTGGAGCAGCTCTGACATAGATGAGGGTGGTCTTCCACACAGCCACATCTGAACTCATCTGAGCTAACCCTGGTGGGGGCAGGTTTGAGCCCTCAGCCAGTAGGCAGGCACTAATGAAATCCATTAAACTGTCAACATTTAGGGAACACTGTTTTACAAAACCACTTAAACATACCATGCAACAGACAGCTGAATTAGGCCTGTCTGCCTGTGTGGAGTCAGAAAGAGCCATGTTACTCTTCAGGGGATTGAAAACTGCTTTGCAGAGCAGAACCCTGTTTTTTTTCATTTTATTTTTAGCAATTATTCAAATGTACTTAAAATGGACAAGTGAGTTTTTACTTCCTTCATGCAACCACCACCTTCCAAAAAGAAACAAAAACACAAGTCACTGATACCAAATGGACTATAAAGAGGTGATTTGAAAGCAGGGGGAGAGACACTAGCAAACAGGGTGGAACATCTGCGTACCACTGGAGCTACATGGCAGGGTGATCTGAGATGCGTAAAAAGAGGTCAGAGCTGAAAGACTGCAATGTAGGCAGCCAACATGCAGGAAAAGTCAGCTCAGAAAAGAAATGAGGATCCCAGGCCCCCCAGGCCACTGGCAGCTGCTGTGAATGTGTGTGTATGTGCCACAGGCTGGCAGAAATGACAAACTGAGTCATCAGAGAGGCCAGAGCAGCCTGAGTCACTCTTGAAGAAGCCCTGTGGGGTAAGCAGTGGTGTGCTACCAGCACGGGCTGCTAAAGGAGCAATCCAGTCATCTCCTGCTTTGCTGGAGGTGAGGGACTGCAACTTGACCAGTGGGTCACTTTCGGCAGGAGATATTCAAGGTGTGGGAAATTAGTTTGAGCATAAAGGGGAAAAGAAAGGTGAAAAGAGTGCACAATGACTCTACAGTTCCTGCCCAGCGACTGCATATACGAGATCCACAGTCTGGGTATGTTAAAGGAAGTTGGTTTCCCAAAGGCTGTCTCTCCTGCAGTCCATCCTCTACTGAAGACCATATGGGGTGCTTTCAAGGAGCTTCCAAGAGCTCCAGGAACATTTTGGAGCATTTGCTGTATTTAGATAGATCTTTTCTTCTTGCGCTGTCCTGTTTCTGTCACTTCTTATTCATACAGAACTATATACTAAAGGAAGATGTTTGTTTTCTTCCTGTTTAGTTAATCCCATTTTTGCTTATTCTTTGACCTGGAGCCATAGTTTCCCACCCCCTCCAAACTGGACTAGGGAAGTCTCATTTTACTGAAAGGTTTCGGATTTGAACTGATGGAGACAGAAGTGACTATTTAGACAAAGAGTAGATCTGATATAGAAAAGACAAGACAAACATCAGTGGACTCCTCATCCCCAAATTAATCTGTGTCCTGAATAAGGACGATAAGGAAACATGTTCTCCCATGATCAGGAACACTTGGTTTTCTGCAGTGAAATTTTCAGAAGAATGGCCATTTTGTGACATGTACACAAAGGCACTGACCATTATACATAGGCTTTAGGCTCCACATGAGAACGACAGCTGTCAAATAGCAACAGCTGATGGCCCAAGAGAAAGAAAGGTTTTATAGTCATTCCCAGCCACAAAAAGCATTCAGTCTTACAAACTGTAACTTCTGTGACATCACTGTCATCTCCACGGCAATGAGCAATGATGTCACAAGACAAGTGCAGATATAAAATAAGCAGTCAAAGCAGGTAAACGTTGGGAAAAAGCACACAACCAATTTTCATGCAAATTTCCTTGGTTATAACAAACGAAGGGGGAAAGCAGAAAAATAAATGATACATCTGCACAATTGTTTCTAAATGGAATGCTTTTCAAAGCTCACCAACCGACATCACCAACTCTTTAACGTTTTCCTTTCCACTAATTTGTATCCTGTCAATTTACAAGCTATTTCAAACACCAATTTTATTTAATAAAAATGCATGGCACAATGGGGAATATATGTAAACAAGGTTGGCAAAATGTCTTTGTAGGATATGCTGATAGGAGTCAGGTAAAGAATGAACTAATGAATGAACACTTTAGTAGTTTGGTGTAACTGGGATATAGCCTAACTGAAACACTAGACCTGATGCTTTACCTTATACTTATCCATAGAAGTGGACTGTGACAGAGTGAAACAGGCTCAAATCAACTCTGTGGTGGGAAGCCACATACCTCCTAGATCTTTAAAAAAATAACTCATTGTTATTATTCAACAGCAGCATCATAAAATGCTTTTCACTCAATAATCATAAACCATTTAAAAAAAAATATTATGGATCATTATTCTTAGGAAATGAGTGGAAGATTATAGTTTGGGTTTTGAAAAGCATCTACTTATTCAAAATGTCTTAGCCAAGTTAACATTTAAAGCTAAAATGACCTAACTGTTCACAGGGCTTCTTGGAGTACAACAGAGAAAGAAATAAAATTGGATTTTCCCCATGATGGATGGGACTAGGAAAGTCCCATGGGAGATATTGCCTAGAGTTTTTCGAAAGATTTGCTTTTTGATTTCATGATGGTGAACAAAGGAAGGCTGTTCAAAGAACCTGTTTCCATTCTCTGCCTGGTTAAGCTGTCCACAAGATTACATTGCCCCAGTATTAGGTGCCCAAACTGAAATTCTCATGCTAGACTGAAGTCAGCCCCAGCTGACTTCAGTTAGCAGCCATTTCAACCAAAGTATTCCTTCTACAAATATATCACGGCCACACATGATGTTCTGGAGATAAAAACTGACAAAGAAACTATACTTTTATATTACAGAGGTCAAAGGTACATTAAAAGTGCATGAATGGGTGTATTACAGGCTATTTAAGTGGTATTCAAAAACATAAAACTTGTGGGGCATTGTAGCAACTGAACAGTCATTTACAGAAATAGTTAGTAGTAATTTACTAGCCCTTTAGTAACATTGTATGTGTAGAGTCCTAGCATAAGATGTAGAGTATGCAGCTTCAAATTTTATAAAAAGAACATTACAAATTATGCTCCCAGCTCCATATTTAATAAGCAACAGGTCTCGTTTTCCAGATTGCTGAGTAGTCTCTTCACTTCACTGGGAGCCATTGTAGACTCAGCATCTTTCAAAGCAGGCTAATTATTTAGTTGCCCAAACATGATGTAAGAAAACTAACTCACAGTTAACTACTCCAAAAGTGGCCAAATCCTGGTTCTTCACAGAAGGGAAACAAAAAAACAAGGTCTCTGAGGGCAATAGGTGTGTTCTAGGGTATTATCAAGACTCAGGAGCTGGCTTGGCAAGTAAATTAGCTGTTTTTATTGAGCTCTGTGTTGCCACAGCCAAACTACTCCTTGTACCCAAACTGTTTGCAAGTCACTTCAGGTGACTTCATTCCCTCACTGCTTGCCAGCTCAGCACACTCAGTAAGGGAGTACTGGCACTGAGAAGGGTTGCTCCTCTCAAAGGGAACTGAAAAAGGAGATGACTTTTCTCCCTCCCACATCAGCTAGTGCTGTGCAGGGAGTACATGACTTAACTTTTCAAAGACCAGAGGGGATATTATTGGTTTGTTCATCTCATCACACCTGTAAGCTGCCTTTCTCCTTTACCAACAAAAGTACCTTCATATATAATCACTATTACACATTTGTATGTAAATGTATTTGTCTCTAAATTGGAGAGACATTGTCTCTAAATTGGAGACACATCAGTTTGATGGACAGACCACTCTGTGGATAAAGAACTGGCTGGATGGCCATACACAAAGGGTTGTGGTCAATGGCTCAATGTCCAGCTGGAGACCAGTGAAGAGTGGTGTTCCTCAGGGATCAGTGTTGGGACCGGTCTTGTTCAACATCTTTGTCGGTGACATGGACAGTGGGATTGAGTGAACCCAAAACAAGTTTGCTGATGACACCAAGCTGGGTGGTTCAGTTGATACGCTGGAGGGAAGGAATACCATCCAGAGGAACCTTGACACGCTTGTGAGGTGGGCTGATGCCAACCTGATGAAGTTTAACCAAGCCAAGTGCAAGGTCCTACACCTGGGTTGTAGCAATCCCAGGCACACATACAGGTTGGGCAGAGAAGAGATTCAGAGCAGAGTCCTTCCTGCGGAGAAGGACTTGGGGGTGTTGGTTGATGGAAAAATGAATATGAGCCGGCAGTATGTACTTGCAGCCCAGAAAGCCAACTGCATCCTGGGCTGCATCAAAAGGAGCGTGACCAGTAGGTCCAGGGAGGTGATCCTGCGCCTCTACTCTGCTTTTGTGAGACCTCACTAGGAGTATTGTGTGTAGGTCCGGTGTCCTCAACAGAAAAAGGTCACACAACTGTTGGAACAAGTCCAGAGGAGGGCCACGAGGATGATCATGGGACTGGAGCACCTCCTGTATGAAGACAGGCT
>JANRGW010034088.1:59457-75564 GCA_024733675.1 Psilopsiagon aymara | reverse complement strand
CACTTTGTTGTTTTTCATGTGCCTCAGCATGCCTTCCAGGAGAATCTGCTCCAAGATTTCACCAGGCACAGAGGTGATGCTGACTGCTCTGTAGTTCCCTGGCTCATCTATTTTCCCCTCCTTGAAAATGGGGGATTATATTTCCCTTTTTCTAGTCATGGGGAACTTCACCTGACTGCCATGATTTTTCAAACATGATGGACATCTTAGTTTTCCCACTATATCACAAGAGATTAATTCATTATCCTGAGTTAAGAGTAAAGATAAAAGAACATCCTCCCTAGGATATTAAGGTAAGTTTTTCTGTGGTGTTTATCCCAACCTGATAGCTTGTATGAAAACAGTGTCTCAATTTCTCCTTGCAAAGAATGATCACATAGTTTGAACACAGGAATACTGAAGCCTTTTTATGTTAAAGGCAGCAAACTTCCAGGGCTGTTGAGAATGTGAAACTGCTGAAAGTATCACCATAAGGTTCACAAGTGTCCACTCACGATAAAGCCAGACAGTGCCAGTGTGAGACCTGAGCTATGTTTTTACTATCCCTTTTGATTTCAGCCTTTGAGACACTGAAGGAATTACCACTAATCCTTTAGAGCCCTAATGACCATTGATCTTCAAATCTGATTATTTTCATCCCCTTGATGCATCTTCAGTAAAGTCTTATATTTCATCAACAGAATTACTTTTTTAGTAAAATCATTCTCTTTTAATCTCAATTCATCCTATTTTGTATTGCTTTGCCTCATATGAGCATTGCTTTGCTAGCCTCTTTCCAAGGTTCAGAGGTAACAGGACACAGGTGTTCACAGCTAATTCCTAGTTGAAACACCTTCCTGATCGCACTCGTTTTGTTGGAAGGTGTAAATTACTGCGGTGCCCAGCTTTGGATTATCTGTATTTCCTACTGGGACTCTATGATGTGCACAGACCCATATGTTGTTGCTATAATGCTCTCTGGTAAGACAAGACTATAAGGAATTCCCTTGATTCATCCTGAAAGCTGCATCTCTCTAGCTGGTGTTTTCTGCTGGTTTCTCTTTGTAGTCTGTGTTCATGCAGTAGGAACCTCCAAAAATGCAGCATTTAAATAAGCTGAAGCATCTTTGAACTGAAGGTTCAAAAAATCTGAAGGTTTTGGGGAGTAGAATTACTTAGAAAAATTGTGGTTTATTTTTTTTTTTAATTTTTTATGGTTCTTTCAATTCTGAAGTTAAAGTCACATTTGGCATACATTGAAAATTACCTTTCTTTCAGTATGTTACTGCCTTGCCTTTGCAAGTGGCTCAGGATTAGGATATGAGGGAAGTGGGAAGCTAATTATTTAAAGTGAATGTAACAAATGATGTATAAGCCTCATAAAAGTCCATCTGAATTTGCCCCTGGCTGAGGTAGCGGCAGTAGTCCTGACATCTTTAGACAATTTTCTTTTTTTTATGAAGTATTATTCTTCAACACCCCATTCTAATAGTGTAAAGTTATTAAATTTCCCTTTAATTTTCTAAGCTAATTAAGGAAATAAAAGTTTGTTTCCTCACAGCCTACCTTCTTCTGCAATCACTAGTGTGTATATTCATATCTGAGTTTGTCACTCTACTAAAAATTCATAAGTAAAAGATTGCTACTTAAGCCTAGAAATAATTAGGCAGCTTTTGAACAAAGTTTCTGTTTCATTGAAAATGCTCCTACAGGGTCCTGAATTCTGCAATATTTAATAACAAATTCCCATGGATTTCAAAGGCAAAATTTCAACAATTAAGAACTGCAGAATTTAGTCAAAGATATGGGGAGGGTAATCCTTTGGGATCCTAAAGAGAACCTTTCTGTGCTGTTTCCTGAGGTGTTACTGTGTCATCAAGACTCAGATTCACACTTTGGTTTCCAGCACTCAATTGACTCTGCAAAGAGTCTTTCAGATGAGATTTCAGAAGCACTTGAATGGTGCTTTGTGGACTTGTGGCCTTTTGATTAGCCAAGTATGGAGCACAGCTGATGATGTCTCCCAGGTATCTTTAATCACAACTCCTGAAATGCAGTTAGGTTTCTGCTTTTATGGCCTGTCAGTTGAGTTGCAGCCAGATTTCGGAACAGCTTTTCTTCTGTGAGTGCTTCACCTACGAAAGGCACTCTCTTGGGTCCCAGTCAGGGTAACATGGTTTGCAACCGTGAATGTGTAGAGTAACTGCTGTCCTTATCTAGCCTTCCAAAACCTGAAGAATGAGGAGTGATAAAAGTGTCTAAAGATGCTTGCAAGGCTGTATGGACTGGTTGTTCATGTCCAGCTATGCATATAACTAAGTCTTCCCTGGTTATTTTCCTGACAAAAGCCCCCTGTTTGACCACCGCCTGCACTTCTTGTAATCTACCTTTATGTTAAAAAAATATAAAAGAGCTACCTTGATGAAATGAATGTTTCTTAAAGAGTTGCTTATCTACAGAATATATTAAGAAAATAACTTAGGTAACCCCTGGGCTATCTGATAGCTCAGGTCTTTCCAGGCAGAAAGGAGTTTATATTGGAGCAGCATACTGGGGTTGGTACAAGTGTATCCTCACTAGAGAGGCTGTGACTACTGACAGCCCTACAGCTGTTTCTGCTGTTCTTCAAGGGCCTTATTCTGACATCATCCTGCTCAAACTTTATTTCTAAAGGCAGCTGTCCACAATGTGCCCTAATTAGAAAACCTGATGTTGGTTTTGCAGGTCTTCAGCTTTGCTAAATACAACACAGAAATTGTTGGTAGGTGTTAAGGCAGCCAAGAAAGAAAATCAGGAATAAAAAGTTTGGGCTTTCTGACTCTTTTGTTATTGATGCGATGTCTAAACCTCATTAAAATGTAGCCGCGGAATGGTGGAACGAGATTTCTCACACAGGAGAGCCAGAGCCTTTACTTCAGAAAAATAGGTGTTGTATGAGGAGATTTTTTTCCTTTTCCTTTTCTGGGCACAAGGGTATTTACTCAACAGAATGTGGATTATTTCCTTGCTGTTTAGTAGCTTCAGAAACAACTGTGTCTGAAGAGAATCAGAAAGGCAGATTCAAGCACCCGTACCTGCCTGACACTTTGATCAAAATTCAGTGCTTGTACAATTGCAGAGAGATTCTCCTGTGCCAGCTGCTGTATCTGAGCGCCCAATGAAATACAATGCAGCACAATCTCTGCTGGAGTCGAGTCCTCACCAATATCTTGGGAAGCCAGAAAAAATGTCAAACTTTCCAGCTCAGTTGGTTGGGCAGATTTGGAGTTACCTATAACAGTGTTTAATGCGACACTTTGATTTCTGCCTAAAACAACCTCGGACTTACTAATGACTTACACTTACTAATGAAAAGGATGCAGGGGCCATAATGCCAATATGCATAATGCCAATATCTGAATGCTGAGACCCACAAAGAAAGCAACATTGAGACTGAAGACTGTGGTTCAGGATAGACTTCATTGGAGAATTGCCTCTAAGGTGGGAAATTTTATGGCACAAAACTTGATTTCTGAGGGCTAAGAAGCTGAGAGCTTATTTCACTGTCTGTATTTGAAACAAGTCTCCACAGAAATGAAGAAGCTGTTTTCAGTGAAAAGGGTACCTTTCTCATAACACTTAAAAGAAAACGTGGAATTTTTGTTCACCTCAAGGAGATGATACCATTCCTCAATTCTAATTATGTTTCAATGTGTGTGTTATATTTTTTCTACTCAGACCACATCGATGTTGTCAAAACTGTCTAACTCCCAAAGACTACAGAGAAAATACTGCAGAACTGAGAATCTGACTTGGGAATGCTATGTCAGTGGTGTTCTGACAGTGTTTTAACAAGGGGATCTACAAAACAGCTCTTTTCTAGCAGCAGCGAAACCACTAGGGAAACTTGTGGGTTATGTGTTTGCCAAGAGGAGAGAGAAAGGTTGAGATTCATGGTAAGAAGATTGTGGCATTTGTGATATGCTTGTGGTGTGTTTGTGATACACTGCTATTGTTGCTTGGGTGATTAAAAAGAAGATTAAACAGCTTCCAACACAGAGCAATGGAGTGGCTTGTAAAGTCAATAAGGGCAAAATTTTTCTTTTGGGGTATTTTTTTAACCAAAGGGATAAATTGTCTGTGAACTGGTAGCAGAGATGAAGGGAGAAGTCTGCCCCTGCTGTGCAGTGCTTGGACGTTTCTAGAACAAGCCCTCACAGATGACCAGTAACAAAATTAAAGATTATGGGAAGACTTCACATTCATGGGGCACAGCTTAACGTTCAGGCTGCCTCCATCAAGATGTAACTCGAAGGTCTGAGGCTGCAATATTTCATCCAGTACTTGAACTGCATGGGGCATGTCTGACCTGCTGTAGGAGCAGCCAACCCACCCGCCTGCTCCCTTCCTTGGCCAGGGCAGCCACACACAACAACCAGCACACAGAGTGCTCCAACCAGCTTAATTCTGACCTCAAAATGTCTGTCCTGCTTTCAGCACACCACACCCCCCACCTTGGGCCCCAGTTTTGAGAAAAGAATATGGTACTTGTCCATGTACCATCGCAGTTAATGAGGGAAGTATCTGGAAGAATGAGACGCTGGTTCTGCTGGACCTTTTGACTTGCTCCTTACAAAGTACTGCTTAGAGGAACCAAGTTAATATATTTTGCTCACATATTTGGTGTTAAGCCAGTTAAAGCGACAAGGGCTCAGAGAGGACTTTTCAGTGAGATTTAGTAAATGACTTGGGGAGTTTCTCTTGCTTTTTTTTTTCTGGCAGAAAGAGATGTGGTCCTTTCTTTAGGTGTTTCATCTAAGAAATTCTGTAGAATTGGAGGGGCTCATACTCAATATAATGTCCTTGGTCTTTCCTGTGTTACTGAGACACTGTGCCCTGGGTTCAGTGCTTAAAATGTGACATACTGGTTTTATAACCTTCAGTTTTAAAGGTATTTGGAGCATTTAATAGCTTAGGAGGCGGCTGTTCGGGGAATGCTTTGGAGTAAGCATCTCTCATGTGGTCATGATGACAGGCAATTGGTCTTGGTGATCCAGGTGTCTCTTCCAACTTCTTTTTTTTTAATAGGCATTTTTTTTTAAAAGAAAAGATGTTTTAAAGGGGATAAACATCTTTTATTTATATTTTTTTATCCTCAGGGCAAAAAATAGAGTCACATGAACTCTGTGACCATCACTGAAACACATGGTCTTTCCTTTCAGTGTCCACTAATTGGCTTTTTAAACTTGGATCTACCAGTGAAGGGCAGTATATTCACACACGTGGAAAATGAAAGAGGAAGAAAAGAAAATTGCCCCAGTGAGTTCCCCCATTTCATACCCCCGTTAGTCTTGTAAGAGGTCTGTTGATGTCACAGGAATGAAGCTACCCGGGACATTTTCCACCCACTCAGGAGGTCCAGTGTATGAGGATTACATTGCTTGCTTCAGTGCTGAGTTCTTGGACTACTTTGTGATTTTTTTTCTTGTTAAAGCAAGAAATCTGAATGCTTATGGAGGCAGACCAACCAGCACAGAATAAGCAGTCACAGACACAAAGAGGCTATAGCATTCACATCACTGCATGCCCCCAAACATTTTCTTTCACCCATGCCTACAAGGGGGAAGCTCACATCCATAATTATTCTGGCATTGGCTTCATCCTTGCAAATGCTGTTTGCTGAGAAACAATAAGAGGCTGAAAAGGACAAGAGGAGCTCCTTCACCATGGACCAGGAGTCACTTCTGTAGCATGATAACTGAGCAGTTTGGATGCCTGCAAGCTGTTTCCAATACAGGCTCTGCTGGAAAGCCACATGGCCTCCTCCTGCAAACTTAGGGTAAATGTGTGTGATTGCTTCAGCTCGCTTAGCAGAACATTGCTGCAGTGCAGCCTTTCTTGGTTCTTTCTATGTTTGCTGCTGGTTCCCAACCATGTGCACTGAGCTGGTGCTGTGGAGCTGATGAAACTACAGGAGCTGGCTAATGTGCAAGGAGGTGCAATAATTCCAGCAGCCAGGACTTGCAAGTACACCTGGAGAAAAGCAGTCTCATGTTTTGGCTGTGGATCCCAGAAGTCCTTTGAATCTGAGCAATTACCAGGTCCATGAAGGAGCCTCAGGTTGTAGCGTGGCACTGTGTTGGGTACATGTGCCTTGGGAGTGGGCACAGCTGGCCGGAGGTGTCTGATTCACCCAAAAACATGAACTGGGTATAGGGAGAAATAACAAAAGGGAAGTAGACTGAAGAATTGACTATACATTAGTAATCTTTGTGGAGTTTGTTAATTCTGAGATGAATTGTATTAGTCTTGCAAGTGAGATCACCCTCAATATGAGTCTAACTGGAATTTATCTATCAGAAAGTGGAATGAAACTATTCAAACTTTCTATGAAGCTACTTGCTAAAGATCAGTGGCTTTCAGTTGCAGTAGATTAAGGTTGGCAGTGAATTTCTGATTCATAACTAAAAAGACATCACTGTCATCTTCTATGCTGGAAATTCTTAATACAATTTCTTTCTCATTTTTAAGTCATTTTGCCTAAATAGAGAAGAAGACTGACCTTGTAATTACAGCACATGACAGAAGTAAATCCTGTGTTTGCATTATTATAGTCAGGTAACTTAGTCAGTGTATTAATTTCTCAGTATTAAATGCCATGGTAATCCACACTGGGATCTTGTGAATTCCATAGGAACAGTCAAGACTATTGGAGTGAAATTATTGCAGGGAAGGTACAAATGCTTAAATAACGATATTAAGTTAATGAAGGCAGTTGCAAACTACTAAGTTGAAATGGAAAACTGCATCAGATAATGTTTTCTGCTGTTCTTGGTGGACTGAACTTTGACAGTCCAGTTGCTGGTCCTTAAACATGTAATCCCAGAGATGATACCACTGTCACTGATGGATTCAGCCTTGGCCAGTGGTGGGTCCCTCTTGGAGCCAGGTAGCATTGGCTCCATTTGACATGGAGGAAGCTTCTAGCAGCTCCTCACAGAAACCACCCTTGTAGACTCTTCCCCCTTTCCACCCAAATACCAAAACCTTGCTGGACAACATTATGTCAATAAGTAGTAGGTGAAAAGGCAGTGTGATGCAGAGACCCATGTGTAACTCAGTGTAGACTACAGTATATACTTTGCAGGGTTGTCCAAAGCAAATTCACTTGTTCAGAACAGGTTCCTGATTTTTGCTATGCTAGCTCAGTTTGCATTAGTTCACTTGCTCTGAAATTTGAAACTTTTGGCTTGAATAATTCTTCATTTCCCATAATCAGATCTTTTTGTGAAAACTATTGGCAAGATTTGGTTTTGATATCATCTTCTGCCATTGCATGGTTGCAATGGTCACATGAACTTTGTTGGCACACCAGAAGTGAGACTTGTAGTCACATTGGAAAATACATTAGTTGCCCAATTTGAATGTCACAAATACATTTGAAGTTTCTGATGCCAGCAATGGTCTCAGAGTGTTAATGAGGTCTGGGTTTAGTGAAAATGTTCACAAACTTAAACTGTGGTTTCTGAGGAGCTGTTTTGAAAATCACTGAGCTTTGAGAATTCTGGATCTGGTATAAGCATTGCAGATAATTCCTTAATAAAACAAGCATGAACTAAAGCCTAGAATTAAGCACAAGAAAGGTTAAAGTTGAGTATAAAATGCTAACTGGAATGTATAAATAGTAGTCAAAATATTGTTTGAGTCAAGCATTTCATACATGCCTTTATTACCTTCAAAGCAGAAGAGGTTCTGCTGAAATGAACTTGATGGAGATGAGCATGAAGGGCATGAAAAGGGATAAGAGACTCTATGGTTTTGAAATTCAGTAGAAGTCTGGAGAAAGAAACTCGGCTTGTCTGTGATTAGAAGGATATGGAGGAGAGTGTGTAATAAGAACTAGCAGGTAAGGAAGGCAGCTGGAACACTGGAGTAGTAAGGATGGGGACAGTGTGGAGGCTGTGGGACAGAGAGCTAAGAAGGAATGATGCAAACCATGGTCTGCAGTTGCTACAGCAGGTTCTTGGTAGAGATAAACAAGGGACTTGGGGCTTCTGGTGGTCAATGTGACACCACTGCCAGCGAACAGCGACAAAACCTACTCAAATTACTTGTCAAATCTCATCCTACTTTCAGAACTGATGGTCCGCCCTGGCTCCCACCATGTCTGTCTTTACCTTATTTGTCAGTGTTCAAAGGCTCTTGATGACCTAAACAGTGTCAATGTCACACAACACGATGGGACTTCTGTATTTCCAGTTTGGTTTTATTTATTTGTAAGTCTGTAAAAAAGTACAGACAAAATAACCACAAAAAATTACAGAAATTTCAAGTCAATTACTAAGATATGTGCAAAAGCCCAAAGGAATAACTTCCACTTGAAGGGCGGTGGTGCAGATGTGGGAAGGGATGAGACTCAAACATTTTTACAGCCCATGTAAGTGCTGCAGAACAAACTTGTATCAGAGCATCTGTGCCCTTCTGTCAAATC
The DNA here is from genome assembly GCA_024733675.1 of Psilopsiagon aymara. NCBI lineage: Eukaryota > Metazoa > Chordata > Aves > Psittaciformes > Psittacidae > Psilopsiagon > Psilopsiagon aymara. The sequence continues at coordinate 67,115 of JANRGW010034088.1, read as the reverse complement.
AGAAGTTCTACTGCAAAAATAATCTTCACAGTTTATTCTGGTTTATTTTGCAACAGTAAAAGTTTGCAGGTACTGGTTAATGCTTTTGAGATGTGTCCATTTTGCTTTTCTTCTTATTTGGCAGCACCTGGAGTATGTCATTAAAGTCCTCCTTGTCTGTACTTGATCTCCACTGTGCAGTCAAAAATTCCTTAAGTCCTACTGCCATTTCGCAAGTCACATCTGTAAATACCAGGAGTGAAATCCTGACCCAGTAAAATGAGCATGTGTTTTTGTTCATTCGAAGTTAAATATTCTTTTATTTAAACGGAGCAGAGATACGGCTTCAGTTCTTGAGAATCTCGAAATCACCAGCCAAATCTTGACTCCAGAATAGTCAGTGTAACATCACCAGTCATAGTTATGGAGCGGTGAGTTGACATGAAGAATACATGACACAAGAATTTATTGGTTGATGTCCAATAAAACATGCTAGGATTTCGCATCAAAAAAAAGCATTCAAAATCAATATTTGAGAAGTTCTCCTCAGAAAATCAACTTCTTTATGATTATTTTTAATAGATAACACTGATTTTTCACAGTATGAGAGATTCTTCTATGTAGAATATGGTAAAACTCTAAAGACGAACTGACTGATCAGCAGGACAGGATATGTACAAAATATTGGTATAGTTAAAGAGGATTAGCACATGTTCTGTGCTTTAAAGATGCTCTTTCTTTAAAGCTACTTAAACTGCTGGGACATGCTTGGGCTTCAGTGCTGTTTTTAAATAATACACAAAACCCATAAGGTTTTTTTCTTATGCAGTGTTTTTTAACTGAATTTTGAGCTGGGCCGTCGCACCCTCTAAAAAGACACAAATCTGATTCCACCCAATGCTATCCACTGGCAGAAGATAATGACAACGTGGCAGCACCTTTGAGTCTGCATCAGAGCTTACATGTTCTTTCCCTGACATACAAACCAAGTTCACAGACCTGAGCTTAAAGGCAGGTAAACCCCTCTTCCACCAAGCTGCAGGCAGGCACACTGCCCCCGCCGGATGACTTGAAGGTACCAATCTCTGAAATTACAGGTTTTCTGGCCTCTGCATTTCACTGGATCAAATTGCTCTCCTGTCCCCAGGAAATGTGTTTTCTTCCCTTACTCACTATATGTACAGGTCTTCATGTCGTTCTTTCTCACCATCCTCCAGCTGGCAGCTACACAGAGATACTTCACCAGCCTCACTGTGACAGCAGTATCTGTGGCTCAGCTTTCATGCTCCTGAGATATGGTCAGCTACAGACCTGTTACTCCTGGCTCTGGAGATGATTTGGAAGTAGAAACACTTTTGACTCAAGTAAGAAAACCCAGCAAATGCATTGTACTTTATTTTCCCATACAAGATTTCTGTGTGTCTTCGAGAAAGATGCGGAAGGAATAACTGAGGAGGAGCAGCACAGGGTGAGAATTTCCAAGTTGCTTTGAGCTCTTCATTTAGTCTGGGGGTTTGCTTCGCGTGAACTTCATCAGAGATGTTGGAGGGGAAAACTTACGTGGCACACATGTGCGTGTCTGTGAAAACCCACCACTTTGCTTAAAGTGTAATGGCTGCTGCTCTTGATATTCACATGGCTGCTACCATAGCTCACTTGCCTGTGACAATGAAGCGCCAGTTTCAGGCTTCTGGGGTTTGAGGTCAGGTTAGGTCTTACAGACAGTTCTGGGGGAAGTACTACAGTGAACACAAACTTACGTCTTCTGTGAAAGGCTTACTATTTTGTTACATAATAAACAGAGCTCCACTTCTGACTCATCACTTTGTTTTTTTCCCCCTAACATGTAAATGAAACCACAGAGTTGTTTTGACTGGAGCTGGTTGTACATCCCTAGATAACCAGTCAGCAACTGGAAGCTTTGCTGAAGTAGAGGAGGCTATGCAAATCAGTGCCTGCGTACTCCAAGTCTGGCTGTTCTTAGAAGGAAACAGCAAAGGTTTTAACATAACAGAACTGCCTTAGCATTTTGAAACTGAAAATAAGAACTGGGGGAGGGGAGAAATTGTAACTGCATCAGGAAAAGAAGTACTATTTTGAAATCACATTCAGAATGTTGCAGTGACTTTAAATGACACGCAGGTAGTCCTGAATGGCCAGGTTTAGGCTGAAGTTGCTTTGTCCTGTGGTGATTGAGAAGGTGGACATGAGCATCACTGACCTGCACTATGCTCCTGGGGGAATGTGCAGTGAATATGCACAGTACTGTCAGTGAACACAGATGCAGTATGCTGAATGGTGTTTCAAAACAGCAACTCTTCTCATGCTGTGAAGGAGGAGGCTGTGACCCTATGTATTAGAGCATAAGAAGGATGCCACTGGAATAGGGGGGTTCATCCTGCACCCTGCAATCAAAGCAAATGGGACACCCATGTCCAACCAGCATTGCTATCTGCTTCTGCACTGAGCCCCTCCTGAGACCTGTTCTCTCTGTTGGGCTTTTGGAGTTTGTTTTGGCTGGTTTCTTTGTTTTCTTTGACACAATTCAGCTTTGTCAGGCTTGGTACAAGTCTTTGTAAGGAAAATATTACCTTTCTGAGGCAAAAGTGTTATTCTCAATGAAACTGGCCAACTCCTTGCAAGAGGAGAGTTTCCAAAAAGATGAAATGAATCTGAACTGGCATTTCACTCTTGTCATTACATGTCTGTTTTCATGCTTTTTCCATAGGTTTTTTTTTCACTAAAGAGCTTGGCATACTCCAAACTGTGCAAACAGCAGGTAAAATGAGAAAAAAAAAAGAAGCATGAGAAAAAGGAAAGTTTGAGGGCTTTCTCTGGGCGTTCATTAATTTCCCAAATTCATCTTGGACAGATAAAACATTGCTGAGATTCGAGGTGGCTCCTTTACAGCAAAATTGTGAAGGAAAACTCTGAATTTTCTTTTTTCCAGGATTCCTTTTCCAACTGAAAAAAAAAAAAAATCAGTTCTTTTAGGAGGAGTGCCTTTAAATTTTCCTTCCCAAATGCAGTTATGCTAGAGTTGTTTGTGAGGAATATTAAACTTAGATGCATTCTGCCGGATTTCAATGCTATAAATCCTTGTTTAAAAATAACAAATGAGAAATGGAGGTAAAGAGTCTCGAGGTTAAACCTTTATAGCTAAGTATTTGAAAAATGAATAGTGATAACAGACATAATCTGTATCAAACTACACACTATGTTATCTACTGGTGCCTTGTCCACATCATATAGTTTTGTATGTGCTGTTCATGGAAATGTACCTAGGTCTTTCCTACCATATTTCTGCATTGCTTACAAGGAATTCAGGTTCAAATCGTAGTAAAAAACACCACATGTTGTTGCAGAGTTGATTTCCGTGGAAGCAAAGTGATGACTCCAGGAACATGGCTGTGTTCATACCACATCCTGTGTCTGTGGTGTTGCTGCCAGCTGGCTCGTGGAGCAGTGCCAGTCACACAATGCTGATCACAACCTGCAGTGTGACTGGCCCTTTCAATAAGCAAGAAGTTCCCTGCAAGTCTGGATGGAAGTGTCCTTCCATGAGGATGCTCACAGTAGTTAAGTATATTCATTAAATTCACTTGGTTGAGGTAAAAAAGGCAGAAGGTAGCAGTTCACATACAAAGGATACTATTTGCTCTGCTGCAGAATTTTTATTTCATCCAATCACTTTACAACATTGAGCTACCATTACTGGACTGCATCCTGTGATACAAGTGGTTTTCTGATGAACTCTCTAAATATGGCTGACACCTTGCTTCCTTTGGGCAAGCAACAGTTCCTTTGATGAAGTGATTTATTGTTATAATCATCAAATGCTCTATGAAGTAATTCTTACTCTCAGCTGTTAATTATAGTCAGAGAGAAGTGAAACAGAACATTTAAAATGGATATTATTATCACATCTACAAACAAGCATTGCATAGGAATATTAATGTTCTGAGGTAATCAGGCATGTCCTTATGGAAGATATTCTACAATGCAGGGCTTTCTCCTTCTGTTCCTCTCTTACCTGTGAAATTCCATTGCTAATTGGAAGATAGTAGTGGCTCACAGCATTAGAGGAATTTGCATTGTGGAAAGTCACAAAGGCAAGCAAACACCTTGCTCGCTCAACACGGATCAGAAATAACCAGTGAATATCAAGTGTGCTGTTTTCATATGATGTTCCTTGCAGTAGCTATTACCACGGAAAGGAAGTAATGCCATTTGTGGCTGGAACCCACATTTGATTGACTTTCTAGTGCTGGGGAAAAGTTTGGTGTTGTTACGAAGAAACTCCATTGTGTATTCATTACATCAGTGTCTATTGTGTAACTTCATTTAGCTTTGTATGGAGAAATTGAATTTTTGTTTTGAGTAATCTGAGGAACATCCTAGGGGATTTTGCCTGTAGAAAGAGGCAATGGAAAAGCCAATTGAAGACGTAAAGTTAAAAATGGAGTGACACAATTTTGGCTCAAATAGCTTATGAAGTCAAGTGGAAGTTGGGTGCCAGTGCATCTTTATGCTCTGCAGCTCTGCACTGCAGAGTTGGAGACTGAGTTTAATTTCCATCTCCAACTAGATAGAGTGACGACTGCCACCCCCCAAAAATCAATTAATAGCTTCATGGAAGAGCAGAGTTGGGAATGGACAGGAGAGTCACCAATCACTGTGTGATAGCTGCAGGGGTTATTTATTTACTTAACAGCATACCACCCTCTTCCTTCTGTAACCTAGAAGATCCTGGTTTCATTACCTTCATACTTTTTGCTTATAATGAGAGCAGAACCCCATAGAGACTCTCCTTTTCTGACACAGGATCAAATGAGCCCTCGTATGTGCAAAAAGCAGTCAATTTTAACTTGAATCGAGAACTGACAGTCTGTGTGCAATTCTGAAAAGCCTTGGATATAAGATCACCAAAAAAAAAGCACTGAGGTACATTTTTGGCAAAACCAATCCTAGTGCAAATCCACAAATACCTTAAATGTGAGACATTTCCTTTTCTTTTTTTCTCTGTCTCCTCAGACAGATTTAAGATACATCTCATTCCTGCTCAAGTTCAGGAATTTACTGACATTTGTCAATGATTTCATCTGTATGACAGACCTGTTTTTAATGGAGCTGTTGTGCATTTACTCAGGATGATGTCAGAGCCACAGAAGGAGCGAAAGAGCACAATTCCCAATATGAGCAACTCCAAGCACATCCTCATACTCCACGGTGTGATGGTAACAGAAATAAATGTGTCCACTCCATGCTAAGTTTCATCATTTTTTTTGGGAAAGTACTGAGTGGAAGTTCCCTTATGCAAGGATTTCTCCTTTCTTTGACACCTGAATTTCTTGTTGAATGACACTTATTGACCAATCAGTAACCTCCCCAGAGTAAGGAGCAGTGGGGTAGGTTCACACCCAAAATCTCAAAAGACACCCCATAATGACATGAAAAGCTGTGTCTGCTTTTGCTTTGCTCCAACAGAAATGGAAGCTGTCATTTCCTTTCTTGTTTTCCTCTCTCTGCTACTCACTTTTCTGTAGTTCAGGCAGTAGAGACCTGACTCTTTTGATGAAGCAGCTTGATCTCAATGTCTTCACCCTTGCACCTGTACACAGGGGCCCCACCAGCTGGCTCAGTGTTCAATCTTTAGCTGTTTGATGTTGTATCCCTTGAAAGCAGCTTTTTAAGAAAAGGCAGAACAACAGCAACAACAACACTGGAGGATGTGACAATGTCTGTTAATCCCACTGCTGTTAAATCTGGAGACAAGGCATTGCATTATTACTCCATTCTTACAGCTGACACATCAGCTCCTACACCTGCCCCTGTGTCACGAATGAGAAGCCTTCTGCAAAGATTTCATTCAGAAATGTGTGGTGGTGAGAAATGGAGTTGTGGTTAAGTATGAAACAATCTAATTCCCATTAATCTTGTATGTCAGTGCAGCTGAGAATGAGATAAAATACAGTTGAAAACTAAAGACTTTTATCTCTTTCCTCTGCCTGTTTAATTACTTTTTTGGCTGCAGAGGGATCATTTTAGTGGTGAAAGAAATTTTTAAAAGACTTCCCTTTTTCAAATATAAGCAGGATTAATTCAGATAGCTGATTCATATCATAAACCTTGTAACAAGACGGCTGATTACTCAGAAAGCTGACATTATCAATAACAGCAAACAAAATATATATGGATCTCCTGGTTTATGGCTATGATATATAGCCATAAAAAAGGATGAATTTTCAGGGACCATATTTTTACTAAGTAGAAGAATGCAATTCCAAGCTAAGGCAAAAAGCAGTGCTGCAGAAAGTGTGGTTTGCACTGAAAGATGACACTGTAAAAATAACTTTTGGGGCTTCTAATTTTTTAATTTACAAAGTAATCAATTGAAAATATTGAAATATTTGTATGCTCTGTGTTAGAGTTCAGGTCTACTCTGAGCATCTTTTTAATAGACCAAGTTAAGGAACGTGAATTCTACTGCACACTTCCAAGTTAAGCTCATGTGTTGCTGCTCTCCCTAGTGGTTTGCTGCATGAGTAACTACGTGAAACTATGCATCGAGAGTAGTTTTTTGTCCTTGAAATTCCATGATCTATGACTCAAGTGGATATTGAAAACCTGGGTTTCATATTTCTTCAAATTTTCCAGTGGAATTTCAAATCTCTGTTGAGAATGTTAGACTGCTGTTGTGACCTTACTCTTTTAGAAAGCTCATTGATAAGCATCCTAGAACAGACTGTGGGCCAGTTTGCAAACTTCTGTTGCAGAGAATGTCTTAAAGACTGGCACATGCGTTCATTCCCTATGTAAGCCAAGGGGATAGACCTCAGTCTCCTGATCCCCTCTTTGAGAAGACAGGCAGCACGCTTCAGGTCTGAGCATGATCCATTAAAAACAGTGGAAGGTTTTCCTATCGTCAAGGTTGATTCAGCCACAGCCTACATGTAAGGGGCAATCTTTCTGCAGGCACCTTGGTCAGATTCAGAGAAGTCTGAAAGAAGTTCTTCTGTCTAAGCATTGTAGTGCTTTAGTGCCCAAGAGAAACTGTTTTCGCTGACATCTACGCTGAAACAAAATTATATTAGAGGGAGAAGGATTAGCCCTGTACTGTTTCCTCTTTAAAATAGGAACATTCCGTGAGAATGAAGACCCTGGGCCCACTGTAGGAGAGGATCTCGTTCGAGACCATCTTAGGAACCTGAATGACAAGTCCATGGGACCTGACGAAATCCATCCGCAGGTCCTGAAGGGGCTGCAAATGAAGTTGTTAAGCCACTGTCCATCATATTCGAAAAATCATGGCAGTCAGGTGAAGTTCCCCATGACTGGAAAAAGGGGAATATAACCCCATTTTCAAGAAGGGAAAATGGATGAGCCGGGGAACTACAGAGCAGTCAGCATTCCCTCTGTGCCTGGCGAAATCTCAGAGCAGATTCTCCTGGAAGGCATGCTGAGGCACAAGGAGCTTGGTGACAGCCAGCACGGCTTCACTAAGGGGAAATCCTGCCTGATCAGTCTGGTGGCCTTCTATGGTGGGGCTACGGAACTGATGGACAGGGCTAGAGCAGTTGATGTCATCTACCTGGACTTGTACAAAGCGTTTGACACTGTCCCACATGACATCCTTGTCTCTAAGTTGGAGAGACATCAATTTGATAGGTGGACCACTC
>JANRGW010034088.1:13945-53112 GCA_024733675.1 Psilopsiagon aymara | reverse complement strand
AGGCCAGGTTGGACATAGCCTTGGGTGATATGGTTTAGTGTGAGGTGTCCCTGCCCATGGCAGGGGGGTTGGAACTGAATGATCTTAAAGTCCTTTCCAACCTTAACTATTCTGCGATTCTATGTAGGAGAGGAAGACAAGCATCAGCCAGATGCAAAGACAGTTTATGTGCTTGTCACCCACACATCCTCTCAATATGTATGTAAGACCATGTACATGTGTGGAAGGGGGAGAGAAGAACTTTTTTGGGGCAAGTGGAGGCTAGAGACCTATAGGTGTTAACAGTCTGGAAGCTTCTAGTACTCTGGCTTGCTTGTTATACTGTTGATATGGATCTGGAACGAATTGCTGGTCGTTCTCTGTCATGAATAAATCAATAAGTCACTTTGATCCAGATTCAGTATATAGGATGTGAAGGGAGCGGTTTTTCTCCATGACAAAGCCACCTTTTCAAATCTTCTTCCAGGAGCTGCAGTTGCAGCCTGCAGCCCTCTTGTTCTGCTCTTGCCAGCTCTGGCTATGAGCTCTAGCAAAGGGAAATCTGGGCTGACATTTGAGTAACAGGTTGGGTATGCTGGGCTTGGCAGGGAAGTTGTAAGGCCCACCTGAGGTTGCAATGCTCTAGTTTTGTGTTTAGTTAGCTGGGAGTTAAAGTTCAGCAGCCAAAGGTGTATGTGATCCTACTCAGGCTGGGCTTGAAGAGGACAGGTGAGGAGAGAAAAGCATTCCACTGGCAAGGTTGTATGTTTGTGTAAGGCTTTCAGCACAGTTAATGTGGAAACCTGAAACAAACCACTTTCAAATTAGGGCATGCCACCCTGTCAGCTGTTTGCCTCCCAGATGTGTGACAATAAACAGGAGCCCCATGCACTGGGAACTGCTGGGATTCGTAAGTTTATCTCGCTGCTAATTTGGGTTGCTTCTCCTTTTGTTTTATGTTCTTGCCGTATTTGGGAGCACCAAACAAGCAACATACGGCAGATGCTTGTGTTGGTTCTTCCATGAGGAAGACTTCCAAAGACCATGGCCTACAGCAGAAGGGACAGGCACCCTTCTCTTTGTTGCAAGATTACTAGATTATAGCTTTGATCTCTGGGCTATGAGAATATTCCTGCCACTTAGAAAGCCCACAAGGTAGAGCTGTGGGCTCTTCATGAATTCCAAAAGTACGTCAGGCTGGATTTCAAGCCATTTTTTAATTTTTATAAGCAATGTAATTCTTCTTGCTTTTGACTTTTCAGTCATCTTAGGTTTGGAACAAGGCTAGAACAACAACTTAATTTTGGTTTGCCTTATAAAGTGAGTGGTTTTCTATTGTTTCACAAATAACAAAAAAATCAATAGAAACTTTTTCCTCATTTTCAAACTGTATATGTGGGGCTTCTGTTATGCTTGAAGACAGGTCTCAATGGAACATCAGGTCATAGAGAAAAAACAACAGATTATATTTTAGAACTGCAATATGAAATAATGTGACAATCTCAGATTTTTGTCGGGCAGCCAGAACTAATAGTTTAATTTTTGGTTAGCCCAAGTCTCAATTATTAGATTAAATGCAATTCTAAAACAGCAATTAAAAATTAACTGCCCCTTAGCTTCTGATTGCTGTTGTAGCTGGGACTTTATTTCAAGTAATTATCTCTTTTGTGCTTATCAGGTAGAAATAGATTTATTCCATTTAACTTTCTCTTTCTGTCTTCACAATATATTTCCCATCAGACTGTTTTGGAAGCTTATTTAGTCTGTATTTACTCTTCCTCAGATGATGAACAAGGCTGTACGCAAGGGACAGAAAATCAGGCAGGAAAGGAAATGCCTCTGGCATGCCATAAAGGTCACTGTAACAATCTCATCATCTCATTTCCTCTTTAAAGTTTACCTGGGAGTCCCAACTCTTTTTTTTTTCTGCTTTAGCTCTGCCACTATGTAAAAAAGGAACCCAAGCCACGTGTTGCAATTCTGTGGTATTGCGGTGAAACAGAGCATCCCTTTCCTTTCGGAGTTCAGAAGTATTTATAAGGGAGCCAGCGCTTTGCTTCCTTCAGATCACAAAACCAACCTGGCTGGAAACTTCAGCTAACAAGCACCACAGGAAAAGGTGAGAATTCCTTTCTTCTCTAACACTGGGGCAACACAAGTCTGGTACCAACTGATTCAGGTGCAACTAATGAAAACTTAGAATTGCTTATTTTAAAATGTATTTTAATGGTAGTTGCAACATTTTTCACAGGACAGTATTTATATGCTTTTGTGCCTGAAGTTAAGCACATAAGATGTATATATACCTCATAGAATTGTTTTCTAACAGAACAGCTGATGGTTTGAGGTAATAATCTTTTGTACTTTACTAGGATTCATTTTGTCCATTGACAAATATGTATTTATGGTCAGATCGTTCTCTGGTTTAAAAAACATGGAGTGCCATTGACTTGGCCCTGCCTGGAGCTGGAACTGGGCCAGAGAGATGCCCAGAGGTCCCTTCTCACATAAATCATTCCGTGATCCTCAGAGAAGGAATCAGTGCCGATTTGCAGCAGCTGCTGCTCCCAGTGCACAGAGAGCCTACAATGCTGGTGCACATTCCTCATCTATGAAGTGCTCAGGCAACTGCACTGATTAGTGATGTTCAGAAACTGAGTTTATCTCTGATTAATTTTGCAGTAAAATTTTGAGGTTGCTCCTCCTCTATCTTCAAAATGGAATAATTTTCCATGAAAATTTTACTTTTTTTTTAATCCAAATTGAATTATGACCCTTCTCCCTCAAACCAGGAGAAACCTTATTGTTTTCAAGTTACAGTTTTTATGAAAGGCTGAAACAGAACAGAAGGCATGTTTTGTGCCCTTCTCCTCCAGATTTTAGTTGATATTTCAGATATCAGCATAGTGATGGATGCCAGGTTACAATGAAAGAAATTAACATCTTTTAGAAAGTTTTTCTTTCACAAATCACAGATAATCCTGCCTGCAGTGGAAAATCATCGGGAGCTAAGAATGTTTGCCTTTTAGCTAAGCAATATACTGCTGATAGCTTGCCTGATAGTATCTGGCTTTTTGCTGAGACTAGTTGCCTCTCGGAGTACAGATGCAGTGTGAGCTAGTCCCTCTTCTAGATACTTTCTCTGGATACTTGTAGCTTCTGATCCCACTAATAGCTATGTTGTGAGGGGTTCAAAATCAGATGATTCAGCACTGGTCTGGAGACAGCTGACTTCTGATCTAAATTAATGACTAATAATAGCAGGAGCTGTCAGTGAGTAACAGCTTTGGAGCACATACAAATACACAGAAACTTTCCGTAACCCAAAATGAATGCATTTCATGGCATACAAGAAAAAATCAGGACTACTCCTCTTTCACTGAAAAAGACTAGTTTGGGAGGAATAAACCCCCAAACCACCTAATTTTGTGCTTTTCATGTGTGTTCTTTTTCTAAGTCATACTCCTGTTCATTTGGTTTAATCTCCAGTTGAAAAGGTCTGAAACTGCAACTTGTCAAAGTTTTTTATGTACCCAGTGCTTACTACAGTATTTGGCAACTATGTTTTGTGTTTCATTAAGAGCTCTAGCTGTATTTTTCAGTCAGGACAAATATACATTTATATATTGTATATACAGCCACATACTTGCATATTCCCATGTGAGATAAATGTTTATGTCTCAAATGAACACAGCTACAATGATATACATACCTAGCTATTTCTGCACATAAAGCTCTGGCACTGAATCCAGTAGGAATTTTGCCTGAAATTCCTTGCAAAATTAATTAAGCTCTGCAGCCTTAGATGAATATTATAACTGGCAACAGTTAGGCAAGTGTCAGTATTGACACCAGCTCTACACTGCATTGCTGACACTGCTGTCACTTGTTCTCACCTAGGTGGTGAAGAATGCAGTCCAGCAAAACATTTCAGCCAGTCCTTCATTCTATTTGCAATCCTTTGTTTTAGAAGGACTACTGACATGTACATAAACCAAGAAATATATTTATAAGCTTAGTACAGCTGGAATTTAATATCTATTGATCCTTTAGTCAATGCCTTGTTCATGCAAATAGCCTCAGTGACATCAGCAGGACTTTTCTTGCCTGAGGAATGTTTAACTGAAGGACCTGGGGATGCTTCTGAGCTCCTGACCACATAAGACCTATGCACACAACAATTTCCTCTAAGTTCCGTGGTTTGTTCTCTAAACTGGTTTGTGGTGTCAATAATCAACAGATCAAAGTCTCGGCTTGAGCTCCAGAACAAACCTAATTTCCAGTTTTCATGTAGTCTAAGAGTTCTTAGTTTACTGGAGCTGAATCTCTCCTGTTATTATCCTGCCCAGCGCCGATCTTGGTTTCTGTACACACTCAATAATCCTCAACGTAGTTTAGTAATTTGTTTTTTCCCTGCAGATGTCTCACCTACTATTTGCCATACTTTCATTATTTTCTTTTGCTGCCCTTCTGGAAGCGCAGTGGAAACTGAGGGAAAATGGTAAGCAGTCTTTTCTTACTGAGACCTACAGCTACTGTAAGACACAAGGGTATTTCAGGGTCACGTTTGTGTTCACAAGTACAGCATTTGTTAGTTAAAGTACCTTAGACCAAGATTCTTCCTGTCTGTTGTGAATAACTAGCCACTTAATTGGTATTAAAGTCCTAAAGTGTTGTTCAACGGCCATTTGAATCTTTGTATTAGAAACTGTCTTATTTCCCACTCTCTTGTTTCAAAAGTTTCAGTCATGAGGTCTGGAAGCAGAAACAGCATCTTGTGACTTAGGTAACAGCCCACAGATAAGCAAGTGCAGACTTAATTGTCAAAAAGAATATTTCACAACAAAACCTAGAACTGGCTTATCCAACTTTTGTGGTAAATAACTTTAATGTAAATACAGTTGTAAAAATACAGAGTCAGTAGTAAGCAAATCTTCTGAATAACTTACCAGAAAATTGGGCTAAATTCAGCTAATCAAATTTGCTGTTCTTGTTCACTCAGTGTAGCTCCATAATCCAGGCTGTCTTCAATGAAATTATCCAAAAAGAACCTTAATCAACATGATGAAAGCATTTTCAATCTGATTGTGTTTTAATCTGTAAAAACTAATTAAATTGCTCTTCTCTGTATGTTTACATTTAAAAAATATTTATCCTGTGGGTTCCCTGGACAACGCCATGATGCTGAAAACTCTGTTTGTCAGTATTGAGAATAATCTGTGCTTAAAATCTATAAGGTTTACCTTGCCTGTGCTTCAAAGGTCCATAAGTACTTTGCTAAACTTCCAGGCTTCATGGAGTTGCATGTTTTCTGTCATTTTAGGTTCAGTGTTTGACACATATTTCTTAATGTTCTTAGCAATAATGTCTTAAAGCTCTCATTCTGGAAATGAGATGCTCTGATGAAGAGATCTGAGAACTCTGATTTCCCGAGCTGAGCCATGCTGTGGTCTTGACACACTAAGAAATAAATTTTTGCTGCTTCTTGTGTGTAGAAGAGTCTCTGAGGTCACTGAGCATGGTTGGGAAGCCTGTGACAGCAGTAGTATATCTGAGCAATGACAGTTACATTTGAGAACGGATGCCACACAAAAATATAGGTGAAGTTCTCTAGCAAAGAGACAAGAGAAGACAATGTTTCTTTGATGGGATTGTTATTTTGTTATGTGGTATATCTTCTGATTTGGAAAGGCCAACAGGGCTCTTCAGAATTACCAGACGGCATTTAGAAGACCTCTGCTGTAGTCCACTTGGCTCTTCTGTAGCTCAGCTTAGTGATGCCCCATCTCTTAGCAGCTGCTCCACTGGGAGCAGAGTGACAGGAGTGCAGATTGTACCCTGCATAAAATGGAAAACAGCAACAGCTACATGCAAATACAAACCACTTACCCAGAGCTCCCATCTATCTCACTGCTTACTCACAGACTTTGATGCTGAAGAAGGCAAAGAATCATAGCTCAGCCTTAAAACCACAAAGTGGTTTTACATGCCATTCTGTAATGAAAGGCCATAGGCCACATGCCCTGGCTCAGTGTGTCCTGGTATCCTCACCTTTAAAATAAAGGTACCTGCCTACTTCCTATGGTTATGAACTGCTGTAAGATTCTCTGGGAACATGGGAAAAAAACAATAAATCACTTCTTCCATTAAAATGTCACCCCTATTGATCAGCAGGTTCTAGAGACACAGTAAATTTTTTAAGTCAATCCTCTTCTTGTAGTTAAGATTTCTAGGTGATGGTGAGGCCTTGGGCAAGAAAGCCAGAGATTCATTAGTGGTTTTCCTGGAAAGTAGAGCTGAAAAAAGGGCTCAGCTCAATCTTCATGTTGTTAGGTATGAGTACCTGCTAACATGTCTTTCTCTGCAATGTCCAGTGTACGTCATAGAATCAGAATGGAATAATGAGGCACCAGCTAAAAGAGTGGAGCTCACCTGTAACACGTCTGATGAGACACTGCCAGTGTACTGGGAAAAGGACACCGAGCTGAAAGGAACTGGAAAGACTCTGATTGCTGAAGTGAAAGAGTTCCCGGATGCTGGCAACTATACCTGTTTGACAGCTGATACCCATGAAATCGTCAGCTATGATTTCTTCCTCATAACTAAAATAGACTCCAATGGGCAAATGATACGGTCAATTCTGAAAAGCTTTGACGGTACGGCCATCATATGCTGTGATGTATCTTGTTCAGCTTTGTGCCTTGGAGATTTGTGAGGTCCAGAGGGAACCCTCTGGAGAAATGCGTCAGAAATATCTACTTCAAAATGAGCCCTTTTCAAATGTTTTACTGACAGTGAAGGGCAAAGCATTATTTTTGTGGGTTTGTGCACAGAGCAGCTGATAAGCCATGTAGGAATCTGTCGCCATGGGATTAATTTAGACTCTCTAGACCTATAGGAGGGAGTGATGGTAGGAATGATTAGAATCAGGATAACAACAATACCACGCCACTGCTTTTCCGGTGGGGAATAGAGTGACTTGCTTTGCCTTCATCTCACAGACTCAGCACTCAAGAAAGAGTTTGCAAAACTGGGGCTACATGATTTGGCATGACCAGGGACTGACCTAGATTTTAAGTGCTGTCATTTGGGCTTCTCCATCCACAATTAACCCACTGGACAAGCCTGTGATGTTTTGCATTTTCTGCATGAATCTCACTCATCTATGTCTCATGTTGCAGTTCCTCACTGTTTTGCCAAGAACTTAGGAACTTCCAAGGCTTTTTCCCTGGCTCCTGGACCCAGATGCTGTAGGCTGGTCTGTCAGTCAGCTACATCCAGGGTGCAATATAGAGTCTGCAGTGCTGGGCAGCAGAAACAAAACACATGCCTGTACTAAGGCCTCATTCACTTCTCACACTGGAAACATTCCCCACAAAGTGCCCCAGTGTGTGAAGATGGGAGATAATCCACTGCAAGCACTCTCATGCATGGGGCAACAAACACAGAGCTTTGCCAACTGAATAGCTGCAGTGTTTCTTTGTGAAAGGAACAATGGCTTTGTCTATATAAATCTCTTACTGACAGCTATCTGCAACAGCTGGGGTGTGCTCTAGCTCCTGTCTATAGTTATATAGATGTGGTTAATGTGGGCCCGTGTAAACCAGCCTTCAGCCACTCACTAACTGTGGTTATATGGCCTTTTAACTACAGGTGGCTGCTCAAGGGCGGTATGAGACTGTGTCTGCTGATGTACCCACCAGCTAACAAAGTAGATGGGAGCCTACTGAATCACTGTTTTCTCTGTGCTTTGACCTCTTTGGCAAAAAGACTAAATAACTCGTGTTTTCTGTCTTTTTCCATCTAGAGCCAAACAAGACATTTTTAAAATGTGAAGCAAAGAACTACTCTGGAATTTTCATATGTTCATGGATGACAGAAAATGAGAGTCCAAATGTGAAGTTCACCATCAGAAGTCTAAAAGGGTAAAAGCTTGTACTTTCCTTAACAACCTCGTAGTAAGGCTGGAACATCCTTTGTGTTACTCTCAATAGGAGATCCTGGATTTTAGGCTGTTGAGGACATGCAGAAGGCGAGGAACCCCTCTTCCAAAGTCTGAACATGTGCAAAAGGTTTTGAGCCATCACTGGGACTAACTTAGGTGCAGGCATAGAAGTTGCTCAGAAATTAATAAAGGCTTGAAAGTGGACCAACCCCCACTGGACTGTTAACAGCTGCTACAGTACAGCCACAGAGTAACTTAAGCAATAACAAACCAGTTCATGCTGGGGAGAGAGAGGAAGTTGAGCCAAAAGCAGAAACAATTATAGTACCGAGCCCCTTCGCAGCAGATCCAGTGGAATGAGGGGAGTGGGAGGCTGCACCCACTGCAGAAGCCACATGCCACTGACGAGTCTCTGTTGAGGAACGCTGCAGAAACCTGCAGGGGAAATATGTGAGGGGAACCTTGTGGGGATTTCCTGCCTCCCAATACTCTTGGGGGTTTCTCCAAAACATGGAGGGCTTAAGCAAACGTCAGTTCAGTTTGTTAAGGAACAACCAACTGCAAAGTGTTTTATTTTGCTGAATGCAAAAATCGAACTGGATTCAGGTAGTACTTTATAGGTGGCTTTTGTTATTTATTTCCCAATGGATATGTTTTAACCCTTCCTTGTTTCTTCCAGCAAGGCTTTGGAAAGGGCTAAGGAAAATACTAGAGCTTGTCATGGGACAGTGGTAATGAGATATCCTGGTTTAGGTTTAAACCCTAATTCCTTCTGCTAAGGTGGGGGGGCTTTTGTGATTTACATTAATATGCAATACAGCACTGAAAATGTAGGAGCTAAGAACTCCCACTGTCCCATAGCTGTTGAAGCACAGCCATAAAATGATCCAGGCAACACCAGAACATTATCTTACCAAATATATGGCATTCCTGTGGCAACAAATTCTCAGACCAAACCAGCTTTTCCAGTACTTTTCTCTGTTTTATATTCAGTTCTCAAGGAGACATAATCTGCAGCAGCCCTGTAGCTCACACTGATACATCAGTGACTGAATACACAGCCCAGTGCCAGAAAGAAAGCTACTGTCCCTTTGCTGAAGAGCACGAGCCAATTGAGATGTTCCTGGAGGTCATTGATGAGGTGGAATATGAGAACTACACAAGCAGCTTCTTCATCAGAGATATCAGTGAGTAGATCAGGAATCGTGATTACGTTTTAGCTTTATTCTTGCCACCAATAGTGGAACTAACAATGGGAGCTGATCAAACCAAGCTTGGGAATTCCTGCCCTGCTCTACTGTAAATCTGTATCAAGCCCACAGTTACAGGAACAGGGGAAAACAAATCTTAGCAGTAGTCCGGAAGGGGATGAGGAAGTGAAGAAACAACATTTTCCTAGCTTGTGACCTCAAACTCTTAAACACTGCATCTCCAAGATGTTTCTGTAGCCTTCTTTATTAGATGGAGATGTTTTGTGAGGGTATGTGAGAGAAATCAGAGAATAACGAATAACCCAGCAGCCTATTCTCTGAGAACTGCAGATTTACTCAGATAATGCTTAGTGCTCTCCCCCAATCCACTCTTACAAATGGGCACCTAGGGCAGGGTAATAGAAACTCACAGGAAAGAAGAGGACCAGTTGTGCCCATGATGCCACAGCACACAGGAAAAGGAAGCAGCGTCCTGCAGAAACAGATGCTTTGCTAAATGTCCTAACAGTCAGCAAGGCCTGAAGACATTCCTCTATGTCCAACAGAGCCCTCTGCAACCCTCTGGGCAAAAAAAAAAGAAGGATCTCAACCTGGAGAGACTCTGGGAGTGTGCTTAAGTTTTCATGAGAAGCATACAAGGCAATTCGTATCCGTCATATCTAGCTCTCTTTTAATCTCATAGGGACCCTCAAAGATGACTCCTGTAAGACTACCAACAGTAGTTTACCAACATCTAATATTATGCTGCTAATGCAAAGTCTGTATTTTCTCTTGTAGTAAAACCTGACCCACCCCAGTGCCAGTATGTGGCCACAAATGGAACAGTGACCTGGACATATCCCAGAACATGGAGCACACCTAAATCCTACTTCCCTTTGACTTTCAGGGTCAAAGTTGAAAGTACAAAGAAACTCGATGGCCAGGTAGAGATATAACATCTGAAATACAATTTTCTTGCTTGAACAGACAGTGTAAATAATATAAACTTAGTATGAAAGAATTGTGGACTGAAACTAAAAACATAATAACAATAAAAAAGGGCGCTGAGACTCAAATGTGACAGAGTACTGTCTTGGCATGAAGAGACCTCTCCCTAGTTCTGTGAGCAGTAAGATCCAAACAACACACTCTGGGGTGGATGCAGTGCTGATGTCACTGGGGAGATAAAATCGTGCCCAGCATTGCATAGTTGTGCTAGTGTGAGAAAAGTGTTTACTAATTCATTAGTAGGCTGTGTGGGTCCTAACGTGGGAAAATCCCCATTTCCAAACCAAGAAGTCTAGGATCTGTTGCACTGGTTTCCTTGTGTGCTGTTTCTACCTGGATAGCTCAGACTTGATCTGTAAGTGACTTCGCAAATAAGGAATCAGTGACTCATGTGGTAGCATTTCTGTGGGAATTGGTGCAGACTAAAGTCTTGGGCACTAACTTTCCAGTTATTCGTTAATTATTCACTAATCATTGCTACTCTGCATTAGTCTGAAATCGCAAAACGGTTTGCTTCATTTGCTAATGCTCATGGATACACGTTGGAGGGTACATGACAGCAGTATGGCAATTTGCTTAGGTTGACAAAGCAAAAGCAGAACTGGAAAGAAACACACAAATGAGCGTACCACAGCTCAGGTCCTTAACTGCAGTGTTGCTCTCCCTTGGTCCAGCAGTCAGAAAAGTAAACCAATGTGATTAGCATTCCGGTTTGTAAACCAGACGCTCGAGGATGTCTTTTTCTATGTGAAAAAAAACCCAACCGAGCAAGCCTGTACCGGCAGATGGGGCCATTCCCCTTAGTGCTGACTCCTTGATTTCAGCGGCGTTAGTGGAGTCCCTGTCCCTGAGGTAGAGAAGCACTGAGTGCTTCTTGTAATAGCCACAAGCCCTCAGCGGAAATTTCAGCGATACTGAAAAGCAGCAACTTCAGCCTTTCAGGGTTCCCGCTCTGGAAGAAGAAGAAAAGAGAGAAAACCCCAGATAAACAAGTTAACCCTTTGTTTTAATGACTGATTTTGAGGGGTTGGATCACTTTGCAACATTAATTCCAGTGGAAAGTGGGCTTTTAGTTTGTTTTTACTGAGGCTTAAGTTTTCACAAGTCCTCATGACTTTGGTATCTGTGGTTGAAGACTGGTGCCTTGGAAACAACAGATTGCCAGTGGAGTTTTTAAAGTTATGTGTACTTGTTGTAGTCTGGCACTTTCTTGTATGTTCTGCTTGACCTTTACAATCTGCTGATGGAGCTGTGCCCTGTTCAGGTCTGTGACACTGATGAGCAGTTCATTCAGATTCCAAGGGCTGGGCCGAAGAGGAAGATCTCTGTGCAAGCCAGGGATCGCTATTACAATTCATCCTGGAGTGAGTGGTCTTCACTTTGCAGGTAAGACTTAGAGAGCCTTCTGCTGGAGAAGCAGGGATGATTCCTCACCTAGGAGAGTAAGATGTCCATGATCTGCTTCTGCTCTTTAAATATTCATTTGTTTCACAGTTCCTCATAGTCCTCACAGACATCTGTGTCTGCTGAATGGTTATTTAATCCATTTAAACAAGAGAGGAAACAATGGATGTAGGTTCATGGACAAAGGTAGGATTGTACCTCATTAGGCACTTACAAATATTGCCTAAGAAAGATGAACATTTGGTTGTTGCCAACGCTGAATCAATGTTGAGCATCCAAATGCAGCAGACAACCCATATACAGCAAGTTCTACCAGTGAAATGAGAAACAGAGTAAGAGAGAGCTCTGAGATGTTTGCTATTAGAAAGAAAAGCTATAAGCAGCTTCTGCTCGTCCTAGAAATGGCTGTTTCCTTATTCTGTGAGTTGATCAGTGTTCTCTGACAGCTCTAAATTACTCTCAGCCCAGCTTTCCAAGTCAAAACTTATTTTTAAATATGGAAATATCCTCCTTCAGATCCAACACCCAAAAGAACTATGCAGATTTTTCTCTTCTGTTCTGTAATTTTGGGGTGGGTTTTTCACTTAGAGGTAGATGCAAATCTCTCTGACCTCCAAGTCTCCTGAGTCACACTCTTGAAAAGCTGTAAACTTGTAGCCCTATTGAAATATTTGGAATGAGATCACACTTCTGTCATGTTCACAGGGGAACTTCAGAGCCTTGATTGCGTGATAAGGAGTCCTTAAAGCAATTGAGGAGTGGCTTTTCACTGGATGGCTCAGACCAGCAAAGCTTTACTGAGAAATGGACTAAAAGTCTAGATCTGAGGGAAATGAAGATAGTTCTTAGTTCTTATGCAAATTTCCTGTCTCTTATTTTACAGATAACCAGTAAGAGATTCTAGGAGAATGGCACAATGCTCCTAAAGAAAGCAAAGAATGAACTAGCACAAGAACAAAATTAGAAGAAAATCTACACTGAGATTATTAAGAAGCCATACTTACCTTTTTTGCAATAGATTGATGTGGGCCTGATTTTGGCAGCTCTTTTAAATTCTTTAGATTTTAGTAATACCTTTAGCATACATCATGTTATATTAACATGCATAGTATTTTGATGCATTGTTGTTAGCCATTATTATAGGTTCTGCATATTCTTGTATTGCTCCTATTTATTTATTTATTATTATTTATTTACTTGACATGACATGCAATGCCAGATGATGGCAGTTGGTATTCAAACTGTTTCATGTGTTAATTTATTTGGAAAGGTAACATGCTGAAAGAACTGTTTTAGTATTCCATTATTTAACTGTTTAATTATTTGATAAGTTATTTATTTTAATTTATTTTTATTTATTGTGTTGAAATGTATTGGCACAGAAAGCCTTGGTTGCATGCCGCAGCCACGTATCATGTCTCCGGGCCATCATTGTTGTCCAATGTGATGGCAGATGTTTTAGTAACAGAAGGAATTACAAGTTCCGAGTCCCAGCAATGTTTGCTGCTGGAGTTTTTCCAATGCCTGTGCTTACATCATGTTGATGCCCAGGTATGAACACTGCAAATGGTTGTTGCCTGAGAGATCAATCACTCTTAAGGGCTTACGCCTGTAACTGAGCCCAAGCTGCAATGGCAGCAATGGGAGCACTGGCACGGAGGCAGCTTTGAGGCGCTGTGATTGGAAAAGTCCTGTCGCTGTTGCCACCTCTGATGAACACGAAAGAAAAAGGGAGCCAGTAGCTGAATATAACACCTCCTTAACAAAACTCCTTTCTTTCATGCCTGTGATCATTAGAGGTCCTTTATTCAGTGACCCAAGTGTACCCAGTGCATCTCCTGCAGTGGTGTTTTCTGACAATAACATTAAATCAGACCTGCCTGTGCCACAGGCAAAACCACAGGGCACAAGTAGTCATGAATCTGCAACTGAAACCAAGGCAGCTTAAATGATTTAAGACTAAATGCAGTTTATCTGGTATTTCAGATAGCAATCGGTAACTGGTTTTATCTCTGGATGTTAAACATCTAGTTAGATTTTTAGAATACAGACTTTTATAGTCCATTTTGGAAGTATTGCCCTGCTTCTGCAACATATGCTAAGTGCCTTCACAGAACCTCAGGGAAAACATCAAGTCCCAGTTCTGCACTGCTTACAGTGTAAGTGCCCAGGTCTGGAAAGAAGTAGTAGCAAGTGTTGAAGCCCACACATTTTTGCCAAACCACCTAAGTCCTGATTTCCAGGAGGGAAAACTACATTAAAACATCTTTGAAGATTTAGGCCCTAATCCCTGATAGAGAATCACTGAAATTAAAGACAGACTTCCATTGTGAACCTGCTTCCTTTTTTCCAGTCTTAGCAGTCTTTGGTGGCAATTTATATTTAAACACTGAAATGTGGGATGTATCTGATGTTTCCAAAAACTGTTGATAATCTAGCTATAAGTGCTGTTAGTACTTATTAAGGTACACATCTCATTTTTGCTATAAATGCAATTTACTGTGCTTTTTTTACAAAGAAGCTAAAAATAAATACATCTGAAAAAAAGAAAACTTGGTTTGCTTATGATATTTGAGAATGGTTCATATCATTCTTCACCTTCCTACCAGAATATTATGCACTACTTCTGAGGCAATGTCTGTAGGGAGAAGTAATGTTACTGATTAATGCTACCAAGTTCCTGACTTGTTAAACTGTACAGGAGAACACAGAAGAGTCATGCCTGTTAGTCTTCAGTCTCTCCTAAACCCTCTTCTGCAGGCCAAGAAAGGATTGTTTCTTTTGCAGCCTAAGAGCACACTGAAGTTCACTGGCCTCTGTGATCAGGAGGTTTGCAACTGAAACTAGGCTGACATATATCTTGAGGCCTTTCAGGTTTCTCTCTAATAGTGTTGGTACAGTGTTCAGAGTTAGTAGGACCTTCCTGTTCTTTGAATATCTGGGCTGAAACCCCAGCACCATTGAAACCAATCATTGAAGCTTCTCATCACCTTTGATTCAGCCATTTTCACTCCCAGAAATACTCAAGCTGAATTTATAAGTATCCTGACAAAGACTATATGCAACTATTACCTTTGGAGGAAAATGCCTTTCTGTGACTTGATCCCATAGTGTGAGTTAAACCTCCCTGCAGGAAGCTTCAGTGAGGAAAGTTGTTGTCTAAGATTCTTCAGAAAAATAGCAAAGCACAGCTTGAAGTTGGCTTCAGTCCTTGATTATCCATATCCTGGGCCTTATATGGATCCAAGTGCCCCTGAATATCTGTTCTAGAAATTGTCAGTCTCGCATCTCTGAGGAACTCTCTAGATTCTATAAAAAGGTGTTAGTATCACGGCACACATATTCACTATGGTGCCTCCATACACTGGAGATCATTTCTGACCATATTCCATCCAGTCAAGAAAATAATGGCTGGTGTGCCTGTTAATCCTTGTACTTCTCTATCTTAATTCCTGTCATGGTTGCACTGCAAATGATCTGGAAATCTTCTCCTAAATGTCGCAATGGGCAGACTCAATCAGGCTGCACAATGTACAAAATTGCCTCCAATACCCTTATACTCTAAAATCAAAGCTTCTTTGATATAAAATTATAGAATGTTGTTTATTCCTGAGGCACCTATAGTTATTAATCATATAGACACGTAAAAGGTCTTCCACTGGACCCCCCTGTCTTAGTGATCCAGCAGCTCCTGGGAAGGGGCAGCTCCTCCAGCTTTCTACTCATACTCTTCATTCATCATGTGGGTTTAGGTTTTGCCTACCACACCTCCCTAAACCTGCACTGCACTAAGACTGACTAATTCCCTCCAGGGCTTTTTGTGGGTGCTCCTCATCTTAAAGAAGGCTTTACAAATAGTTGCTGTACTAAATGAGGTACTAATAGGTTGCAGTAGGAGCTTGCTATCTTCTAAGTGCTTCACCCATTACAGCTGGGTAAGCAGAGACTGCTAACTGCAAGGGAGGTGGGGGGGAGGCTAATGTCTAATTAGGGGTTCTGTGAAAGAACACAGATTTCAGGTCCAAATTCTTCACATTCACCCCTCCTTTCATGTTGACCTTCATCTTATGCCTCTTCTACTTAAGTCATAGCTCCTCTTTTTTATAAGAGAGACTTTATAAAAATAGAGGTAAGATTTTTAATACAGGCATTACCAATGTGTGTCCTCTAACCTTGTTCTGAGACATGAAAAAACTTAAGAGAAAGCTTTCCTCAAATATGTCAGTTTGACTGACCTCAGTGTGACAGAACTTCAAAGTGCTAAGCACCTGGAAGTTACTTTAAGGTACAAAATAGAGTGCAATTCAAAATCAGTCCTATTCAGAGCTCACTGTCCAATTCATTCAGTACAAAGTGCTAAGCTGCTAATGCCTGTTTTGCATATATCTGTGAAGAATCAAGTCATTCAGAAACATCAATGGTATAACACTAAGTAACTCAAAGGATTCACAAGCTAGTTGCACAATAGTGGGTATCACAGCCTTGTAATTTACCTTAAAGAGATCAGAAGATACAAAGAAAAAGATCAGCTCCAGCCTTTGCAGGGAGTCTGGTGTTGGGTATTTTTACTTTCTAAAATAACATCTGAAAGCTTCAGCAGGGACCTGTCCCAGCTTGACAGCTGCAATTTTAACTAAACCCTTCTTTGATCTCTCTTAAGGTGTGCAAAATGGGAAGCTCACCTTCCTTCAGGCAGATACCCAAATGTTTTGGCATGGTTTGATGCCTTAAGAAATACATCATTTGGTTCGCAAATGGTCCATTGAGCAAGACTTTAAAAGTCTGATACATTAATTGCACATGGGTGGACAACCCTAATCACCCACACACAACTAAATTGATGGAGCTTGTGTACTGGGTTGCGTATAAACATGCACTGGAATCACTAACAGGTCTCAGTTCCCACTCATGACTGTACCAACATCTGCCTTGGCTTGTGCATTCTTCCCAGCTATACATGTGGTGTGAGAATACGTTTTAGCTGTTCCATGTGCCATTTTTTCAGCACTGTTGATGTCCCCAGTATGAGGCACTCCACTTGCATGGGAACAAGCTGCTGTCACCAGTGCTTTCTGGAATGCAGCAAGATAACACCCTCCCATGCAAAATAAAGCAGGCACTTAGCTAATGACATGCTACAGCAGGATTCTTGGCATCACATTTGTGCATCAATCAGGGCTCCAAAAATAAAAGCAATGCATCAATAATTGTGACAAATGTTCTCACTCAGAAAAATACGCACTAATATTTCATCAAATGTAACAGTCCCATTAAAATGAATACTCACGTGTTCACCAAGCAACTGCTTTTTCTTCTTCTAAATAACAACTCAGAGAGATAAGAAGTTCGGAAAAGACAAGATACAATAAGGAAAGTAGAAAATTACCAGAGGCCTACAATTAACATACATGTATTCAAACAGTATGTCCCAGCCAATGGAAACCAGTACAAGTTTGCTGATGAGGCCAAGATTTCACTCCCAATTTTTCAATCCAAACAGAGTATTTACCACAAATTTCAGAGTTGTTTTTAGGTAAAGAGGCCTTATTTATCCAGCTCTGGGAAGCAGCTATTACCAAACAGATCTGAACACTTGTTTCCCAACAACTCTTTTTCTGGGGAGCTAAAATCAAATCAATGTGCAACTCTATTGCCAGTGTCTGCTTTGTCAAACCTGGAAATGTGAACTCATAAGGACAAATACAATACGCCACAAAGTCCCAAAGCAGCTGACTGCCAGCAACAGCTGACATTCACCTATGAGAATCACAGAATCAGTGCAGGTGGGAATGGACCAATGGAGAACTCCTGATTCCCCACATCCTTGCCCCATTTCCAGACCAGGGTAAGAACAGATCCATTTTTTAGTCTCTCCAGTGATGTCTCTGGGCAATCTGTTCCAATGCTTGACTGCTTTAATTGTGAAATTTGTTTTCCTCACCTCTAATTGGAATTTCTCTTGCTGCAATTTGCTCTATTCCCTTACTTCCTTTCACTGTGAACCTCCAAGAAGAGTCTGGCTCTTGCCTGCTCTGTACATCTCTACAACATAGCTGAAGAAAGCAGTGAGACTTTGCCTTCTTTCTTTAAACTGGACAAACCACTTCTCTCAGTCTTTCCTAGCATGCTTCATCCCACTAAACATCTTTGTGGTTCTTCGCTGTATTTGACACAGTATTTCAGTATCTTTCTGGTGCTGTGGAGCCCAGAACTGTACACAGAACTCCAGATGCAGCCTCAGAAGTGCTGAACAGGTGGAAACAATGATTTTTTTTCACTTCATAATTACATTACTAATACAGCCTACTATGCAGAGCTGGAAATATTCACTGTGGGGACAAACCATTTGCTTGTGTTCAGCTTGCCCATCAAAAGAATTGCTCTATTCTCCTCTGAGCTGAGCTGAATGTTCTCAAAGACAGCATTGTGATCTAGGTGAACCCTTGGCCTACCTGAGGACGACAGGATGACAGCGGGTTGTCAGACCAGCTCTGTATGAAGCCTACCAGGGCAAACAACAAGCCTCTGCAAGTTTGGACAGAAAGATGCCTCAAATGAAGTTTTTCAGTCAAATGGTGACTATTATGGCTAATGTGAATTCTGCCCATTTTTAAAGCTAGGCATAGAGATACAGAGATACTTTGGTATCCTTTTCAAGGGGAGGTGCAATAAATGTTTTGTGGCACTACTATTTATTGAGATTTTGCATGAGTATTACCCCACTTCAGAAAGTGGAACAGACTGTTGTTTTCTGTGTATGGAATTTTAATTCTCGAAGCTTCAAGATAGCTTTTATGTTTCCAAATGCTAAAATCTCCAGAACTTTGGCTGACCCCCTGCTGTGCTGTGCCTATATTTAGTGTCTATTTGCACACCCTAAAATATGTCACATATTGTCACAATGTCACAGCTTCTCATCAGAACTGCATCCTTCCCATCTGAGTTGTCTGGGCAAGCCCTACTAAGCTTAAGGTCCACTATTCAGAAAATGAATCTTAATTTGATTTGAAAGCCTTAATCAAACCACTTAACATTACCGGAAAGAAAACATTCACACCATGGCTTTCCTATTACGGGTCATAGAATAAGCATAAGGAATCCTGTCAGTAGCGAGGTAATTTTCAAATGCTGAGAAAAATCTGATCCAAAATCTACCTCCTCCATTAGCTCCTTCCCACTTCCAAAAGTTCTCTCTTCCTTTCCACACCAATCCTCAGAAAAATCTTCCTGCATCAACTCAGAAGACTGCAAACAGATGTTTATATTCTTCTGCTAGAGGGATGAGATGGATATTGAGGTTGCATCAGACAGTACACTTTGTAGCACCATATTAGGCAAGAGAGTGCAACCAAAGTGGCAGATTTCCTCATACCAGTGTCAAGGAACCTGCATGTTCTGTCAAGCTGCAGTTTTATAGTTTGAAGGAATTCTCAAGAGACTTGTTTGCCCAAAACTGTTCAGACGAGGAGTACCTTCTGGGTGGTTTGGGGTTTTGCTCTTGTTGTCTAATGTTGGTAATTGTCCATCAAGCAGCAAACATGTACTGAATATTCTCCAGGAGTTTAGACATGCTCTGTGGAAAGCTCTTCAGGAAAGATTCGGGCTTTCCAGAACAAAGATTTCACAAAGCAGCAGAATACAGACCGAGCCCAATTTAAACTGCAGCTTGTCTTCTGCCATCTCCACTTCACAGGAATATGCACAGATGTCCGGGTTAAGAACAAAGAACAACTTGAAATCAAATCTCTGAAGTAAGGAAATTTAAAAAAGAAAATCTACAGGCCTCCAGCTCAAATGAGGTCTTTGTCCATCCTGGAACTGGAATTTGATGGCATCTGCTGTGGGGTTATTTCTTTTTTTTTTGTCCCATTAAGTGATGAGAAATGAACCATCTATTCATCATTTACATTCTTTAGAAACAAGATTATCTATCTCCCTCTTTGAATGAATTATTGGGGCCCAAGGTCTACTTGACCTATTACAACCTTCTCTGTAAGCACTCTCAGTCTCTGTAAGTGAAATTAGCATGTATGACCCTAACTCCTGCATGGGGAAGAAGCCTCAGGCCATCTTGTGATGTATGGAAGATGATGACTGAAATAATGTGAATTGTAATGACGTGCAGGGATCTTTCATATTGAAACAACTTGCAAATCTACATTGCAAATCGCTAAAGAGAAGGCAATTCTGGAAGGTTCAAACCAAACTATAGGCTCAAAACTCCACATAATTTTGAAATTTATGAAAATTAGGACTCAGAGCTGAGTCTCCCATTGTGACTGTACCTCCTGTATGTATTACAAAAGGGAGAAAATTATGCCTATTGATTAAGTCACTAACATACTGGTATGTTGGATTTGTCTAAAGGATCCCACATGAAATGACACCTATTGTGCTGGAAATAGCAGCAAAGGAGAAGATGGGCAGGCAGAGAAATCTTCTCCCTATCTCCATGACAGCAAAGTAGGCAGCAACTCAGCAGGATGCAAAACGGCTGTGAACTCCTCACTTCACTAAGCAGCACAATGCAGTGTCTTTGCTCCTTCTGCCACAAGGCTTTGTTTCTGATCTCTGAACTGGTGGAACCTTAATGGCAGAAGAACACTGAAAGACTGAGGAATCTTTTGAGTTGTATGTGAAGGTGAGAGTATTCACGTGAAACGTAGACTTTCCAAGCAGCAACTACCACAGAGCAGTCTGAAAGGGCTCAGTGTATGGCCATGGTAACCAGCATCACCTCTATCCACAGCTAGTGACAAGGCTCAAAGTTTCAAGAGATTAGGAATTACACATTTCAGCTCTACTGGCATGAATCTTTTGGAACACACCCAGTAAGAATTTTTCCCCTGGGAACTATGTTCAAGTCTGAGGGTCAATAAAGCAATAACAGCAATAAGTAACCACCTTACTGAGTCACTCCCTGAACTCGCTAATGGAGATGGAACAGTTAATTAGGCAAGGAGCTTAACCAAAGTACAATACATCTCCTGTATCAACACAATCCATGCTGTGACACTCATCTTTGCCCTCTACTTATGACCTTCATGTTGTACAGAAGACATTCTTATTGACACTACCCACGGGCAACACCTTCTTCTAATTATCTTCTCTACAAGGGGGATTTCATCATCAGGATTCCTGCTCTGTGTGTGCATGTATATATATATATATCTGCTCTCACAGATACAGGAATACACATCTCAGATAATCTTACTGGAATACCGAGAGCACAGGCTAGCTGTGAAACAAGAACTCATGAGTACCATGAAGATAACAGGTGCCTTTGTGCTTCTCACACTGGCAGTTCTTTGCTTAGCAAGTGAGTAACCATTTTATTTTCTGATATATTTTTCCTGTTCAAACACTGCAAGCTTCTCAGTCTACTGGGATAGAAAACAATGGTTGGGTAGCAAAAAGCAAGTAATATTTCATGCTTGTGCGCTATTTAGCAAGCAACAGTGCACCAGCTTTGCAAATTTCAACTTAAGCGGATGAAACCTATTCTGTTGATGATGGTGTGAATCAGAGGTGCATTCTACATTGTAAGTAAAAAATGAACCGTAAAGCCTCAGAACTAAAGCAGGTTTTTACCTACTTATTTTTTTCTCCCACCTCAGCACGGAGCTTGGAGCTGACGTGGTGCCTCTCCTACCACACTCACCAAGCAGAAAACAGTTGATTATACATGAGCCATATAATCTGGCTGTGAATAACCCCTTTATGCTATCAGTTTGCTAGGCTGGAGAGAGCTTTGAGGCGCAGGTTGTTCTGTGGTCAGATAAGGAGCTGGGAGCAAGTTCTTGAGCCTCCATTTGGCAATTTCATTTTATATTTTTGTTAACAAAAAGAAATTGAAAATAAAAGGAGAATAAGTACATTTACAATCATTGGAAGAGGAGAGACTAAATCTTCACTGCTGGTAGTGTAACAGTTCAATAGCATTAAAGAAGCAAAATAATGAAAATGTTAAAACCAATATTATGAACCAAAATTGTCTTTTTCCATTTTGAATAGCTCTGAAAAGTTGGCTTTGAAAATTGTTTCCAAATCAAAATTCTTATGAGGAATGTCACTTTCAATGAAATGCATGCTTTTGATGGAAACTGTTCTTTCAGGGTTTCAGTGAGTGCAGAAAAATAAATGAGTATTGTTTTCTGAAGGATTCCAGCAAATTCTTTCCTTGAACTTTTTCATTTATCTGGTCTGCATTAAACATGTATGGATCAATACTTTTTGAGCCACATCTTTTTTGCATTCACTCCCAAATACATAGTGGCTTCTAAAAGGTTACCAGGGAAAAAAATAGCATCTTAATATTTTTATGGAAGGGGGTTACATCTGATCCAATTCCAGAACAATGAAAATTCAGTCACAGTTCTGGTGACAGACTGAAGCACGACATGGAGCATTATTCCTGCTAGTCTTCTTCACCTTGGTCAACTTCATTTGTTGGGATGTTGCAAGCAGCTCCATGAAAGGAAGTTTCAGTGGAAGGCTTAATGGATTTAAAAATTAAAACCAGTTACACTTAGAAAGACAAATGCTAGAGCTGCACTGTCATAATATGTTTTCTTCCTGCTCCTTCTGTACAGAAGCCTCTGCCTGATAACGTTTATCCCTTGGAAGGCACAGAATGACAGTTGCAAGACAAAATACATTCCTAAAGAAAGTAGCAAGTATGACAGGCCAGCCTTACTTGATGACTTTCTGGGAGGTGTTGAAGAAGCTTTTGAAGTCCCACCTGAGAACAGGGCTCCATTATATCAGATGCTATGTGTATACAAAATAGGAGCCAATCCTTTTGCCCAATAGTTTAGAATCCATATGAACCAGCAAGGGAAAACACTTTTCAAAGTGATGTTATGATACAAATTGCATTATTATTATATATGCCTAGTATTGTATTTTAGTGAAGATACTACCCTCATTATTGACAGAAATGAAAAGCAGAAAAGGACATTGTGATTTACTTACAGCCACATCCAATATTTAACTTTTTTTTAATAAACCTGGGAACTAAAACCCAGGCATGCTCTACAGATAGTTTATCCTAAACAGACTGACCATTGAACATAACATTGACTTCGGGTCACTGATCTTTTTCTGGACAAAAAGGGAACAATAGCCTTGCTCCCCTCCTACAGCAAAGGCTGTTCTAGTTGCTGACACAGATTTCTAAGGTAAGCAATACAACAAGGTCAGCTTGTTTAATAACTTCTGACACCTGCAGCTTATTAAACACTGAAAACTCAAGTATTTACTTTCAAGCTAGTAAGGGATGTAGTGTTGCTGGAAGGGCCGGTACCAGTGAAATCATCCTAGTTGCAAACTGAATGTTCATCAACAGTGATATTAATTTTATTTTTTGTGATTCTGCTTACCTTGCAGATGCTGCCAAAGAGAATGAGGTGAGTAATTTTCTCTTTTATTGCTCTATAAAAACATGTAGTTAATAAGAATATGAAGTTAGATAGGAACATATTAAGCGTTAATTAAATGGTGTCAAAGTATTGAGATTTCAGAGAGAAACCGCTGAGTTTGAGATATGTGGGTTCCATACACTTGATCTGAGAACTTCCAGATGTTTTTACTTGTAATGCATAGTGGACAACAAATTGGGCAAGGCTAAATTTTAAGTGAAAGAAATCAGGTCTTGTTTAGTATTTACTTGGTGATGACACTTTAAGGCTTTCTGATGACTTTCAGATCCTAACTCATGTACCTGGAGATTTCTATTTCTGACCATGTTGGAGTACCCATTCTGCAGACAAACTCTGAAAGAAATGGGGTACCAAATGATAAAAATCCTTACTCAGATGAGCAGAGACAAGCCCCCTAAGAGTCTGCTGGACAGCAGCAAGGAGTGGAAATTTGCACACACGCAGAGCTGGATCCATAC
This sequence comes from Psilopsiagon aymara, assembly GCA_024733675.1. Taxonomy (NCBI): domain Eukaryota; kingdom Metazoa; phylum Chordata; class Aves; order Psittaciformes; family Psittacidae; genus Psilopsiagon; species Psilopsiagon aymara. The sequence continues at coordinate 29,687 of JANRGW010034088.1, read as the reverse complement.
TAGCACAACTCATGCAATTTATGATGCCTACAACTACACCAAGACATCCATTCTTTCCCAAGAAGAGCCTGTTCCACTCTCCACCCCAAACTATGTATCTTCTCCATTTCACCAGCTGTTACACAGATGTACATGGGGAAAATTTACCTCGTTTCTAGCTTTTTTTGTTAGCTAGTCCTTGCCTCTCACAAGTTGGTGGTTGATCAGTTTTAAAATGCTAAGTTACAAACTACAGTGACTCCCTCCTATGCCGTTGCTGGCTTTTGCAACTGAGGCTAGGTGCGCTGCCTCCTGCTTTACAACCAGGGTTTGAAATGTGTGAGCAGCCAGGGCTTTGGAGGAGAGGGAAAGGGCCAAGCAAAGGAAAAACCTATAAAAATTAACAACCTCTATGCTTCCCTCCCTGGATTTAAGCCTATTATTCCCAAAGGAGTGATTAGCTAATGACCCTTATTGCCACTGGAGACCTCTCAGTCTGCGCTGAGCCATGGCACAGGGCCTGGACTGCTGAGGGGGCTGACAACACACACAGCTCCTCACTTCACTCACTGGCAGGGCAATGTCTACCTGGGCAATGACTACCATAAAAACAATCATATAATCTGTAACAAATTCCAGGGTTTGGCTGAAGTAATACTGCTGTCCTTCAGTAAGAATTAGAATGAAGGGGGTGGAAAAAAAAAGTCCATAAGAAGAGGAGAACAAAGCTGGGTTCTATTTTAAATACATAAATTTATAATACATATTTTGGCTAGGATTCCAGAAAGCAAAGGCTGCAGACATAGTGTCCTTCCAAAGACTGATATGTTTCAAACTGTCACTAGACTAACAGCAAAAAAAGCTCAGTTTAGTTACAACAGCAGCTATAAGGACAGGCAATTTCCTAAGCAAGAAAATCCTAGGCTTTTGAGGGTGACAAACAGCAGATTAAGTAGAATATGTGTACTGCACAAGGACTTCTTGCTTGTGAAATACTAGGAATGAATTCACTTGACAGAAGATAAAGCTCCAAAACCAGGACAGGAGCATTTTCAGTAATTTCTTTTATTAGTTTGTACTCCCATTTTCATATGTAAATCTGTAATGAGTACAGCCCCACTATGAGATGAAGGCCTTTTGACAATTTCTTTCATGCTAATACTTAAATAGGACTTAATTCCACCTGGACAGATCCTTTTACCAGTGTAAAAAGCATAAAGAGCTGATACTTGCACAATAAGAGACAGAAAGCTTTCCCACTCTTGAGAACTAATCTCACCTCAATTTACCGGCAATTGCAATCAGGTAGAAAAAAAAATTGATTCTACTTTTCTGTAGAAGAAAAAGGGGCTGTTTTTTCCAGTGACTTATACTGATAGACAGCAAAGTCTTTAAATGTGCTCTGTACCTGACATCGGTTGCATCACACACATCCCTCTCAGAAGGAACATTTATTTCTTTAAGGCTTAGGCTCAGCAAATACAGATGGTGGAGCCCCTTCTCTTGTCTGTGCTGCTCTAAAGCAGCTGGCAAACTTGTCCAAAAATTTCACGTATTCAGTATTTCTGTACATAAATGGAGAATGTGAGAAAGATGGATTCAAAGAAAATCGATACTCTGTTTGCAGGTAGACTGCAGTGAATACAGTCGGTTAGAGAGAGGAAGACCTATTTACTGTGAAAGACTCTACCAGCCTTTCTGTGGCTCTGATGGGAAAACATATAACAACAAGTGCTCTTTCTGCAAAGCAGTGCTGTAAGTACCATACTATCTAATTACTCCTGAACATGCCAAAACCTGAGATTAGCTCAGTTATCTGGTGTTTCCATCCCACCTAAGCGCTATCATATTTTTCAGGGTTACTACTCCGCTGCCTCTTTGCTTAATCTTCGTAGACTAATTGCTTCTCCCACCAATAAGGTCCAATTGCTCTAAATGAATGACTTTGATACTTGTGGGAGCAACTTCCTGTTCTAGCACAAATAGCAGAAGTCAGACAGTAAAGAGAAGAGTCCAATGTATAACACAGAGCTAGCAAGGCACTTGAACCCAAATCAGGTCAGCTAAGAATTCAAAAGTAGTACCAGAAATACTTTGCTTTTTATAGATAAAATACAACTTTTAAAAGGCACAATGTTTACAGATCAGTGCCTTCTTGCCTCCTAGAAATTTTTATAGTATCTTTGGTGTCTAGCAAGTTGTTAGCTGAGGGCTTCAAAGATATTTTAGTGCATAATGTTAAGCTTATTGTGTGCAATGTGTGTCTTTCCTTCCCTTTGCAGGAAAAGCAGAGGTACCTTACAAATGAAGCAAGCAGGGGCATGCTGAATGGATTCTGCATGGTAGAGAAGAATGCTGAGAACAGCTTTACACTGCCTTATCGCAATCTCTTTAATTTCATCCATCCTGCCTGATCTGTTGATGGTGAACAAAGAACACAGTAACTTTTTCAGCTGTGCTCTGTCATTTGCCACTCCTCTCTGCTTCCAAGTGTTGGGATTGACACTCCTGTCCTCCCCGCAAAGCACCTTGTCAGGATTCTTGTTTCTGTAGCAAGCTGGTTTTCACATGAGCCCTATTCTTCTGACAATGCCACCTGATCTTAGTGGACACATCTGTGCAGGCACTGCCTCTGTTTTCCTTGTTGAAGTGTTTTCTTTCATTTACTCAAACTTTTGCAGATGCTTTTTCCAAAGGCTTCAGCTTTCCCAGGTAGTGCTTTGATTCTACCAGGTTCGCAGCTAAATTTTACATGCTCATTTTTCTTCCACCTCTCTACAATTCTGATGCATACACGTTGTTTAGCTACTCAGTCTGCATGTTTATTAAAATAAACGTTGACTTGGGTTTTTTTTGTCCATGGTGACCCTTCTGGAGAATAAGTTTATTGCATTCATTATTCACAAATGAGATACCTCCCAAGTTACAGAAAATAATTATAGAGCAGGAGCCAGAGAGAGGTGAAAAAACAAAGCCTGGAAGACAAAAGTTGTCTTCCACTAGATGGCCTCATGTTCCTGAAATTTATCCTACAGTCTGGCTCTCTTTTTTTCCCTTCAAATGAAGCAAAGCTGTTAAACTGTAAGACTGTATAAACTTCATAGCAGTGCCTCTGTTAAGCCCCGCATTTAAATGTCATCATTAATGGTTCTGTTCACTTCTGACAAATTGGCAGCTTTTAGACGTGAAAAAATTTCTGCTCTGCTCTTCCATCCTTAATATCTTCATTATTGAACTAGTTTGTCTTTTACACCTGAATAGTCAGACAAGGAAATACATTTCCTGGAATTAAAACTTATGAATGAATGACTTTACTGGGGTTACACATGAAGGAAATTTTGGAACTGGAATGTGGGTGTCATATGCTGCCTGGTACTTGATTCTCTGGACAAGAGAGGCTCTGTTCCATTTGCTAGTACACACTGATGTAGCTCTAGTCTTTAGTTTGATTTATAATGTGACCTGGCAATTGCCTATTACACTTAGCACATATAGAACATCTGAAAGAATGATAAAGCTGAAAACAAAAAATGAAAGGAAAAAATGAGGATTAATGAAGTGCTAGATTAAGTATGTAAATGGAGTGCTCTTGTCCAATGAAGCAAACACCATAAAAGTAAATATTCTGCATTTCTTTGTCAAATAATTCTAAGTAATAATTGTATTTAACAAGAGACATATTTTTCTTGACTCTACAGCTCTCTAATGCATTGCATTTCGGGGAAAAAATAGCAGTTGCTACTGAATGTTCTCTAAGTCTTGGCCAGATTAATTTCTTACCATTATTATGTGCTGTCGCCAGTCACAGATGTGTCCCATGAAACCAGATAGCAGGATAGGAGCCTGGACAGTTTTGGGGATGGAGTGGTCTTTATTCCGTACTGTGGGAGGCTTCAAATTTGAAGGGATAGTGGTGCTCTTAGTACATCAAAAACCTACTCAACACTGGATCAATCAAAGGCCACTGGAACTTATAAGGTGCTACCTGCAACCTTGGCTTTAACCCTCATCTTTCAGCAAGCATAAGCAGAAGATGTCTTGATGTTCTATTGAGGATTTCAATTTAGAACAACTGTTAGCCAAATGCCTGGATAAAATAGGAAAATTAATTATTGAGACAAATGATGATGGGTGAAGAGTTCCTATGGAGACCACAGCCCCCTTCTCTTTGTAACTGAAGTCAGTATTAATTAGCCTCTTCACATGTCACAGGACTGACTACTGCTCTGAATACTGAACCACACAAGTATGTGAGGAACACAAAGCTTGTACAGTGAGGACTGTGGTCACTGTCTACATGGTACCTGAGAGATTGTGTCTCTGCCTGGTGTATTTCTCGCAGTAAACTACGTACAGTGTGTGTAGGGGGAAGTGGTGGAGGGGCTTGTCTTCAGGAGCCATGTTCTTCATGAAACAAAAAAGTACAGTTTATTACAAGCACGCTATAGTTCCCTGCAGTGCCAAATTATCAATGTTATTCCAGAAATGCTGGTAGAATAAATCACATTTACATTCATCTTTGCACTTTGTTAACAAAGGCCATTTCCATGAAGCCAAATGTTTATTTCATAGTTCTGAGAGAGCTGCAACAGACAGTAAGAGGTTTATATCATCACATACATTTCTTTAATTAGTCTCTTCATCATTAACGTTTTTTGATTGTGGGAAGTTTACATTGCTATGAACTATTTTCTGATATGTTTAAAACATTTTTTTCATGAGATTGTCCCAACTGCTGAAGCAAGTCATCAGACTGACACATTTTCAAAAGTAATTTACACTCATGATAGCTTTGGAAAGCAGACCTTCCTACCAAATCAGTGAAGAACAGATGCAGCAAATCACGGACCCTGAAACTTGGCATGCTCAAGCATTTTCAGATGGTGGCAGTGACAGCACCATGGGCAAATAAGTGAATATCAAGCAGAGGCAATGGGCAGTGTTTTAACACAACACAGAAATCCACCAAATAGAGATCAACACATATAGACTAGAATTTAACAACCCACAAGATCTCTCGAATTTTGTTCATCTCTTCCTCTTCAGTAGCACTCACACTGGCCCCTAAAAGAGAAAGTGAAGACAGACAGTAGATAGATGATACTGGAGGTGAATATATCAAGTGCTGAGAAGTAATGGAATTCAAGTCAAAGATGTTTATTTTTTGTGGAAGGTAAAATACATTAACACAACTAAAGGTGAAATGTAACAAACACTACAAATCTCAGGAAAAATGAGAGGAAACCTTCAGGAGTAAAAAGCTGAAAGATTTTTAACCAGGAAGCTGCACAACACTTGCCTGTACCTTCTTGCTATCTTTCCAGGCTTACTTTACTGTACAAACCAGAGTGATAAAAGGAAGAAGTTCTTTACTGTGAGGATGGTAAGGCACTGGAACAGGTTGCCCATAGAAGCAATACATGCTCCATCCCTGGCAGTGTCCAAGGCCAGGCTGGATGGAGTCTTGGGTGACGTGGTTTAGTGTGAGATGTCCCTGCCCATGGCAGGAGGAGTGGAACTAGATAATCCTAAGGTTCTTTCCAATCCTAACTATTCTACGATTCTTTGATATAATCTTTACTGATTCCTAAGGACACATGTGTCAGCTGAAAAAAATCTATAGTGAAACACATATTGATCATTCCACCTTCTTTCTTTTCCCATGATTGCTTGGAAGAAAAGACTCCATTTATTCAGCTAAGCCACGTACTCAAGAATCCTACAGGCTGCCTGAAACACTACTAAAGGGTCAGGTGCAGATGGCATAGTTTTCTCTTCTCTGTGAAATAAAGTAGCTGCAAATCTTTGTAAGTCTAACACAAACAAAGTCACATGGACTTTTTTGGTGGTTTATATGGTTATCTTCCCCCTCTTTCAACTGAGTGTAAACTTCACTGAATAAATGATGGAGAACACTGGAATGGTAGCATATATTATGAAAATACTGATGCAAACTGACATTAGAGGGTGTTTTTTTCCATTTTTCTCTGGCCAAAGATAGGAACGTTACATGCCATTGACATATTTCCTAAAAATACTCTTAAAGAATCTGGCGCAAGAACAGCAAGACTTAAGGGCTGTGTGCATGGACTGGTGAAAGAGGCTCATCAGGTGGCTCTATTATCTTTTGGATTAGGATATGTATAACGCATGAGGATGTAGGCTGTTTCTGTAACTAAAGATAAATCAGCGCCGGTAAAAAAATCTGCCAGTATGAAATGCTAATGCTCATCAGATAGAATTGTTTCCTGTTAAAGAGAAGCTGAGAAACTTAAGGAACGTAATTCTTCTAACATGGAAAGAGAGGGATTAATGGAGGCCATTGGCAGAAAATTCTTCTCTCTATACTAGAACACAGGCTAAAGCCACCATTATAATAATTCTGTTTATCTGGAAGTGAGGTCTCAGCAATTAGGCAGTAGGAATGAAAATGAACAAGGTTGTATTGTAAGTTTGTCATAGCTCAAAGGTTTGTGGCTCGGAACAGTCAGCCTAAAAAGATACTCATAACAAGTCATCCGGCTGTGAATGTGTCTTGACTAAAAAAGATAAAAATGAAAAAACAAATCCAAACTCTCATGTTTATCATGATGTCAGAAAATCCAGCAGACAATTTGGGGATTATTTCTGCCTTCCAGCTTGGCTTGTTACAGCCTAAATGGATATTGACACCATCTGCTTTAGTGTATTGAAATACTTAACTGACTGCCTTTGTGGACCAAACCTATGATACTACGTTTCTCGTGCAGCCAACATACATCCACAAAGCCCTGTAAGTTAGAGATCTGAAACAGTCCACCACAGACCCCTGCATCTACCACAGATCCCTGGAACTTGAATTTGTTTCTGATAATTTCTGACATGGAACAGTAGAAGAGAGCAGCTGAGAGCAACAATTTCCAACAGAGTGTCTGTGCTTTTTTTCATTGCCTGCAAGCATCACGTGCTGGCCCATAGCTGCAGACAGTGCTGAGAAGCAGACCAGCTTTTGCCACATACCAGAACAAAGAACAAACTGCTGTAAATAGCATCTGAAGAAAATGCTGAAGTGGCCAGACAATCTGGACTGTCAAGTTTGTGTGATGGAGCAATGACATAGAAATATGGGGAAGGAAAAATGTATGTAGCTTGAATGAGGGGATGAAACATGCTCAGATCCTGTTTGCTACAAAATGAAACAGAGCTAGACGGATATTAGCACTGAATGGAAAAACAGAAGACATCTCCTTGCATTTATTAAGGACTAAAGTTTCCAAAACTTTGCACTGCAAAGGTATTCACATATCTTTGATGTAGCTATTCATATGTGGAGGAGAAGGAAGGATTTTCATAGTAACGTGTTATGACATTTTGGTTTTCACTTCTGTGACAAGAGGTAATGAAACACAGGCCTGAAAATCAGATGGGCTGGGTTGTCAAAAAAGAAAATGCCAGTGCTATAATAAAGCCACTTCACCTATCCATAAAGCCCACAGTGCATTTTCTGATATTGTTGTTACTCTTTATTTTTTGATACTGTTGTTACTGTCATTGTTCTACATATAAGTACAGCAGATGAAGAGCATTGGTGCTCCACGTACTCAATGTAAGGGATAGACCCTGGGCCTAAGACCTCAGAGAGTGTTTTGGAAAGCAACCTATTGGGGGAAACTTAACCACTTTAATCAAAGCCTCTTATATGTCAGAGATGTATGAATGAGCCAGAACCAGCATCCAGGTCCCATGACTCCTACACCAGCAATTACATTTTTAAAGGCATCAGGTCAAGATGAAATATTGCCAGCTGTGTTCTACAGCTGCTATTGCATAAATCATTCCTTAGATCAAATCAGAATCCCATGTCTCTGTATTGAAGGTAATATCAGGTGACTGACTGGTGAAATATAATGGAATGTAGTTCACATTCAGCTGGCTTCATTATAGTGTATCAGTGCTTGGTCAGCCTGGAGAGCTGCATTCTAACTCTGCTCTAAAACCAGCATGATACTGCACAGGCTTTTTAGCTCAAAGGTTATCTATCTCATGCTTGTTGAGTGTTTCTAGTTACTACAGTTATCAGTGTTTCTGAATCTTTTAATGATACAAAGTATTTGGGAAAAAGAAAACCCAAAAAACCCCAATAAAACAGTTCCTTAGTGACACAACTTAAGAAAATGCAATCAGAAGACATTTGCAACTATTTGATCTGAAGATCATAAAGTCTCACTCCAAAAGACTCTCTAACTCGTGGCTGCACAAGCTCATAAAAGAAATATCATCACCAAAATACCAGTGAAGTTCGCAGCACTCTCACGTGTCAAGAAGGAGACATCTTAAAAGTTAAAGCTGATAACATTTGGGCTCTGGGATTCAGTTACTTGAGGAACTGGGAAACTGAGACAGTAACAATCCCTCTTGGGAATCACTCAGAAGGAGGCATTATCAAATTTAAATAGTAATCCAAACTGGGCATCTGCGCGTCTTTGGTCAACTCTTAAGCATGTAGCAAGATTTTCAATCTCTATTTTACAAATGTTTTGACAGTTTGGGCAATTTCTAGTAACGCAAAGCTTTGTATGCAAGTTATAGACACCACGAGTTACATGAATTAACTGTCCATAAAAGGATACTTTTGCAATCTGTGGGACATGAGGTGTGTTAAGCTGTTGAGACACAAAGATACACATTAAAATTCTGAAAAACTGAAAAGATCTAAATTTTTTTCTTTCCTTTCTTAGTCGGACTTAATTCCAGCACAGGAGGGTCCCAGGGATCACTAGTTACAACTTTTTCCCTTGTTATGCCTAGATATTCTCAGGTATAGCAGGAAGTTAGAATGCATCAGCTACAAGCATGGCTGCTCTAGTATCTCATTTCTGAAGGTTGTTGATCGCTCAATCCCCCAAAAAACAACAGCCCCTTGACAGAGTAGAGAGGTATGTTACATACATCTTATGCCGATTTGGGTAAGCTGCTTCAGACCTGGCAGAAGCAGCAGCACCTGAAGGCTGAGGAATGTGGCCATGGGGAAGGCCGTTTTCCCATCCATGCCACTGAGATGCCACCTCCTGGGAGAAGCTGCTGTAGCTCCTGGCCTCCCACCAGCACATCTCTACCCTTTCTGAGCACAGCTGGAAGATGATTTCACCTGACACAAAGCACAACAAAAGAAGAATAGGTTTGCATCTGCTGCTGTACCAAATGTACCCACTCTCACGGGTAGCTCCCACTCCTGCAGTGAATAAGCCCATCATTGCAAGGACCACAGCAACATTTACTTCTACAGACTACACTTCAGTGAGGCTGTACGGGAGGGCTTGAGGATTTTGATATGGAAGGACTCACACCCTTCCAAACAGGGGAATGACAAAACAAGGGAGTTCCCTCCCTGCTCCCAACAAGTAAACTTATACTCTCAAAGTTTAACCTTGTTAAAGTAGAATATTTCTAAGTGAAGAAGACACAAAAATGTGAGGTGAGATATTTAAACCTTGATGAAAATACTACTGACATGTAAGAGGAACCCTGTATGTCAGAATCCTTTTGATTCACTTTTATCAGGTATCAGCTGTGGAGAGAGGAGAAAAATACTAAATGCTGATTCAGTGATGTAGGTGAGACACATTTAGTATGAATTTCTTATAAAAATAGAGAGAAAGAATCTCTTTGGAAGTGAATGATGATCTGTTGGAGTTTAAGGACTATCAAGGTATTTTCTAACAAATATGTTGATGGGATAGGTGTGGATACAAGAATAGTGGTGCATAAAGTCTCAACCACTTCATATGTAGATGGTACCTAAATTTGTCATCAGTTGGGATGGAGAGCATTCATTGTCTCGGAAGATTAAAGCTTAGAAACATCACTTTGAGAGACTGTAAGCATTGAGAGGCTGTGGGTTGTAGGCTATTGGTTTTTTGGTTTGTTTTACTTTTTTCTTTAAAGCCTAAAGGAATGCATTAATTCCCTTAAGTCTTTTATTTTTGATTCAATGATACCTGTGTTACAGAAATAACATTATGAAACCTCCCTACAGTATAAACTTGTAGTGTGTATGTTCAAATTGCTTCCATCAGCCATAAATCAGATTTTCTCAACACCCTACATAAAAGGAAGCAAAGGCAATCCTCTGACATTAGTTTAAGAAACAATAGCCTTTCAACTTAACAAACTTCTCAGTAGTATGCTATATGTGATGCAGTGTACTATTTCATTTCAAGTTTGATCAAGACCAGAACAGTATTTTTGCTGATGGATGTTCAGCATCTCTTGTTTCTAACTGTCTTGCGTTGGGTTTTAGTTTAGGTATACTCATGTGACTCAAACTCTAAACTTTCTCATAAGTAGCAGTGGAGAGAAAAAGAAATAGAACCAGCCAACTGCTTTCAAAGACCCATGTATAACTGATCTATGTGATAAGTAGCTGGGTTTCTGTTAAGAAAAAGAGGGTGGTTTTGGTTTCTGCTGTTTATCTTGTAACCACTAAACCATTCATGTACTGTGGCTGTTTATTCATAAGTCTAAATGACAGTTAAACTTCCCTGCCCAAATTTCTTAATTCAATTTAGTCTCTCTTGTGTCTTTTTAGCAATCTCCTCTTATTATCACTCAATAGATGCCCCTTGCCTTTGTGGGGAAAGCAGGAACAATAATTACTAGACTTGAATCCTGCTATTGATGAACTACTGTTTCCCTTTTCTCGTTTCCTTTTCAGAGGAGGCCTCACTTGCCTACTTTTCACCATATTTTGAGGTCTAAACTTTCTGGATGCTGCTATTGATACATTTAAAATCCACACTGACTGCCAAGAAGAGGGTACGTCCCTCTTTGCACAACTGTTACTGTTCTATGTTCAGCAGTAGCATCAGTGGCACCATTTCCTCCCTTTTAGCAACCAGCTTAAATTCTGTCCTGCATGTGTTCCTGTCACTGGTTCATTCTTTCCTGTTGCCTTCTCCCTTTTCTCCACTGTATTGAAATAATCTTACAAATGTGCCAGGCTATGAGAGGCTGGTATCAGCCAGTACATGTTCCTGTTGTCTTTGCTGTAGGCAGTAGTGATGATGTGAGAAGTTAGCTGAAGGATGAAGAGAAACAAGACTTGGACAGAACAGTTATTTGATTTTTATAGTCATGAGAATTACCTCTAACGTCTATGTGGAAAAGCTAAACAGGAACATTTCCTGAAGCCATTTCACAGCTGGGGTAACATAAGACAAATGTGAATGCTACCGCATGCATTTGCCGTATGCTTCCTCAAGAGATGGTCTCAACGCATCCTGCATGTGGCTTTTCCTAATAAACTTCTCAGTGACTCATTCTGCAAAGTCAATTTAAAAACTTACTCTGTTACTTCACATCTCACTGCAGTGTTGTGGGTTATTCTGGGGTGATCTTTAGACCAGTAACTGTGACTCTCTGTATGTTCGCCTTCACTGTAAAACACTAATAGTCTGCTCAGCAATAAATGGGCTTTGTTACTGTTCCTTGGTGTTTACATGAAATTATGAAATGTGCCTCCAAGATGTTTAGTAAATTGTGATTTCTGCTGGGATCCATCCAAATGCGCTGAATAAAAGATGGCCTAAATATAGACCCACAGAATGCTGCATATACACTTTGGCAAAGGCAACTAGCAAGACTCCTGGGGCCAGGCTAAAGCCTCTACAGATAATGTATCGCTACCATGTGTCAGCTCATGCAGCACGGTGCATTAGGGTATAATTTTAATAAATCACACTTCTCTCCCTATCTGTGCAAAGTGACTTCAGGGTCCAAATATTTTAACCCACAAGCGCCTCACAGGCGCCACACAGGTACGGTTGCTGCTGTTGCGCCAGAAGTCATCACCAATTTCTCAAGGTTTCTTCAGTTTCTTTCAAAATACACAGTTCATGGCCCTGCACCTCAGCTGGCCCTTGGTGCTCAGGGAGGTCTGACAGAGAGACCGTCGCCACGCTACCATACCCGGGCGGCAGCCAGCACGCCCGGGCCGCTGCCACCACCGGCATGGCGGCAGCCAGCACGCCCGGGCCGCTGCCACCACCGGCATGGCGGCCGCGGCGCCGACGCCACACTCAATATGTCGGCAGCAAAGCGCCGCCCGCCGCTGCCCTCAACATGGCCGGCACGGGAAGTGGGACCGGAACCGCGAAGCACTGGCGGAAGCGGGTGCGCAGGAAGCGGCTGCCGGGGTTCCCCCTCCGCCTGCGGCCACAATAACAGCGCGGCGCGGGGCGGTGCGGAGCGGGGCGCAGCGCAGGTGAGGAGCCGCGGGCTGTTGCCCCTTGTCCGCCGGTGGTGGGCGGGCCCGGTGCGGAGGGGCGCTGCCGCTGTCTCCCTTCGCCAGCTGGGGCTGTCGATGTCCAGCGCCGCGGCCTTGGGGTGGCCCGGCCTGCGGGCGGTGGGGGCCGTTCTGCGGCTTGACAGGTCCTGAGGGAAGCTGCTGTCCTTGCCGCGGCTGCCGGGAGAGGGCAAGCCCTGGGACACCGCGTTAGGGGTGGCTGCCGCCCATGGTTTCCCCCTTCCCTCCCAGCTGAGGTGAACGGCGCCGTTTGGGCTGGTGCAGTGAAGTCGGTTGTGGGGAAACCTGCTTTTATATCGCTTATCCAGCAGAAATAAACTTGTTTTTTTTTGTTGCTGTTTTTGCTGCTCTAGGTTGTAAGGAAACACCCCTTAAACTGGCGCCTGCCAGGCTGTCCCTAGCTATTTTTAACAGTTTTTGCTCTAAAGCGGCCCTGTCCGCGGGTCTCCCCAGGAGGTTTTAACCTTTTAAAGTCGGTGTATTAGTTATTAACTATTGAGCTGTTTCATACATGGACTTGTGTGAGAGAGCAAAACTCTGTTTTGTCAGCTTTATTAAATACCTGAAGGGTGGGGGGTTTTAGGTTGGGGTTTCTTTTCATTGCTGTTCTGCTTTTTAAGGGGGTCAGATTCCTAATGTAGAACGAGATGGTACAGCTGCAGGCGTTAGCTGAAAATGGTATCAAGAAGAGTATCTGTTTTCTAGAAACTGCTGTCTCGTAAGAGACTGGGTCATTCTTTTTCCCTGTGAAATCATGGCAGGAGCCAAACCAATCTACAGTCCAAACTCAGTGAGCAGCCTGTGCTCGTTACTTTGAAGTCTTGCCAGGATTCTTTTAGTCCTTTTCTCCATGTGCTGGTCAGTCTGTTAATATCTTTCTTTCTCTTACCTTCTGTCATGGTTGTTTTAATGCTGCCCTTTAGATGCTGCTGTATTCTCTTCCATCATGTGTCTGCATCAGTCTAGATTTTTTTACGTGGTATCCTGCTCTCTGTTCAAATTAAGTTAGGTGACATTCCCTGGGACTTTGTGTAATACTGGTTTTCATTGGAATCCAATCTCATGAGCTGTTTGAAGTCAATTTTTGTCTCTGTGAGGTTGAGCAACATTACTGTGCAGTATTATGAGCATAATGACCCCTTCCAGTATGCACCAGCAGGAAGGGTAGTGTGTGTATGGGCAACAAGCTCAGTGTCTTTAGCTTTGGCCAGAGAAGTCTCAGCCAGCTCAGAGGAGCAGAGACATGTTTCGTGCTGTTCATGGACAGAAGGAGCTAATTTAGGTTTTTAATATCACCATTTAAAAATAAAATTAATTATGACAACATACAGTTGTTAATTTAAAATGCATATGCAAATGTGTGTAAGCATGTGTTTTTCAATAATTTGATCACAGTGAGGCTACCAATATTTCAGATTTTATGCCAGCATAGAAATTACTTATGTTTTCTTTCTCATTTTCATGAGATACTTTGTTTTTCTTCTTGGTTGCCATTTTCACATAATGTGAAGCAAATACTGTCTTAATGTGACATCACAGTGAATGCTGTAACAGAAGCAACTCTGTTAAGTTTTCCAAAATAGGTCTTTTTTTAAGTTGTTTCTCCACTGAATTTTAGTATTCAACCTGCTGAACAGGTTTACTGCATTAATGATGCTTTACCTGACTTATCAGAAAGCATTCCTTAGCTGAAAAGCAGCAGTGAATCCATTTCTCTTGCTGCTCATATGCATGAGGTGTTAACTATTTTAGTGTTAATATTAAGCTTGTATTTATTTAGTTAGTTCCTCCTTCTTATATTTGATTTGTATGTTTTTAAATGAAGCATACAATTGCTATTTCAGTCCTTCTCTGCCTGTATTGTGTGGTGCAGGAACAGTGTAGACACGAGCACATTAATTCAGTAAAGAGGGGAGGATATCCTGCACATTGTTGCTGAGGCAAGGTCTTTCAGTTTTTCTGGGGCTTTGATCTTTAAGCAACCTGAATATTTTATTTGGTATTTGGACCTCTAAGAAGAGCTGGTTTGAGCATCTTTCATAGGGAATATTTTTATTTTTTTTTTGAAGGAACAGTAGAAACCCATTTTTTCTAAAAGGAAAATTATATATTTTTTTTTGCCAAACAGAAACTTTGAGCTTTCTTTTTCACCAGAATGTCTTGTTGGTGTTTGCTTGGTAACCTCCGTAGTCTCTGTATGGCTTTTCTGTGATTTGTCTTGATCACAGGATGGTATCTCTGAAGGCATTTTATTCACATAAAAGAATTGATCTTTGATGAAACCTGTAGTTATTTTCCTCTTTGTCAATTTCCCTTAGCTTTAGAGGGGTTCTCTAGTTTATCTAATCATTGTCAGCTTATGTCTGAGACCTCACATGCTAGGAAAACTAACGTTTTGGAAGACTTTTTCTGTTCGTTATTTAATTCATCTCTCGTGGGTCTTGTCTGTTGGCACATTTTGTTATTGGGTTTTTTTCAGCAAACAAAACTGAACTGGTGTTTCCTCCTCTATTTTCTGTCCTTTCCTCTTTCAGTTGCACTGAATTTCCATAACATTGTAAACATTTCCTTTCATCAGAAAACATTGCAAATATGGGTCCCCGGCGGAAAAATGTGAAGCCATGCTCAGTGACCAAGGAAGGCTCCGAGTCTACCAAAGCTGATGAGCCAAAAGATTACATGAACCAACTCTCTCATGAAGTGCTTTGTCACATCTTTAGGTGAGTGGCTTGTCAGATGTCAATTTATTGTTTATTAGTATATTGTTTTCTACTTTTTCCCATTCTTGCCTGTGTTGATGCTTGTGTCACATAGTAGTCAGAAAGTTTAGCTGTACCGTGAGCGAACTGGTGGATAAAAACTGGATAAAAATGGGTGTTAAATGTTTATTTCAGTCCCAGAATTAATTTGGATGCTTGGAAAATTAATTTTTATGAATGATAGGGCAAAGAAGAAATAGATTATCTAATACTGTTCACCAGTGTGTGGTAACGAGTGTTTAAATATCCATTTCAGTGCAGGGATGTATCTCAGGTAGTACATTGTTGAGGTGCAAGATTTGAAATGGTTTCATCTGCTATATACTGTACAGAAGGGAAGTTGAATGAACATATAGTCTTCCCTACAGCACAGTCCTTCTCCAGGATGTTCACTCATGCTTATTATATTCAGAACAATGCTATGTAGACAGGTTCTTTAAAAACAGTAGCTCTGAATGTTTGCAAATTGAGCATGCTAGTATGTACTAGAAAATTAGTACCTCTAATTAAAGCGTATAGAAACTATTGTGGCAAATGGTTTGGTCAGTGGTATTTAGTAGAGAACTAAAGCATCTCTCTGTTTTAATGTTATACATCAAATACTTATATTAGATGTCAAAAATTGAAATTCTGCGAAGCAAAATTTCATGCTTTATTAAAGTGTAGTCTGACAGTTCTGTCTGAGTTAGTATTATCACGTTAGAAATAGATGAATTTGTGT